>LD688973.1:2908018-2924350 GCA_003118335.3 Papilio memnon | reverse complement strand
ATATTTTAACTTTTAGCCAGTATTTACAAGTTAAAGCATCTTCAGAATTCTCAATTACACGTCATACCGCTCAGTGCTATTTACATGAGAGTCAAAATGTCAACCGTATACGGTCTGTAATTAAAAAGGCAATTAAGGGATTTGAAAAGGCAACGCTATTGGGCCAGAGGTGCTCAACTCTGACTCTCCGAAAACTTTAATGCGACATAAATTATTATTTTAAACATCATCATTCGGCCCCAATTACAATTGAATGTTTACGGTCGTTACATTTATTTCTCTTTTAATTACTTCTCGCTGTTCCCGGAATGGGATTTTATTTTTAATTAATATTTGAGTTCGGAACGAGGGTCTGTTGCCGTAAATGGCTTTTATCCTTGTTTTATTTCGTTTTCTTTTCGTTCATTAAATAAATGTTTTTCAAAGATGTTAAATACACTTTTTCACTTTTTACAATTACCTATGTATTTAGTAATTTTATAAGTTCACGTAATGAACGCCTTTAAGTGTCATTGTCAGTTACCAAAATTATTCATTCGAATTTTTTAGGCACTGATAGGAAAAAATGTTTAGGATTTTTATAAAACACGTGTTTGGCAAAGTATTGACGAATACATTCAAAAATAAAAAAAATAATAAAATCGTCTGGTGTTTTGTTGTACTTTAAGGACATAATTTATAGCGTAACTTTATTCAATGTTTCTACATTACCTCATTTGTTATTTAAAACATTAATGTTCCGTCCAAAATAAGACGTGGGTACTCGAATTAAAATTTATTTGTCCCTTGACGTTTTTATTACGGTCCATTGGTAATATTTGTCCGCGATAAGAAGTTGGGAATAAACGAATATTAAACGGTTACGAACGACCAAATCGAATTGTACAAAGTTAATTAGTTTGGGAGCGGGTTGAGTAGGGTCCCTCCCGGCTCTGTTGCCCTGGTGAGATTGCGCCGTTTTAGCGTTATAATTACATTATGACTGCTATTTAGGTATTACTTATAGCTGTTTTTAGTATTGACCAATTCGTTTTATAACAAGTTACTTTGTAAGTAAATGATAATGTTAAACTATACTTACAAAACTATAGTTAAGTAATAATAAGTTTCACCGATAACGATGACAGTCGAATAATAATATTTTAAGTCATCAAGCATTTAATTTAATCGCAGATATAAAAGTTAAAATCCTTGCTTACTTATTTATTCATGAATGCGGTTAATTAAATTAATGTTAAGTTAATTATCAACCAATTACTTTAAAACTTGAGTACGTTTTCTTAAAATCAACTTTTATTGCTAAATAATATTTTATTAAAAACTTAATGGTTACCTTACTGACCTTATTTTTTCAATACTTTTTTATGTTTTTTTTTCCTAAAAATATGCGCAAGAAATTACGTAATTAGATTGTTAATTCCTTTTTATTCGTCATGGACGATTATCCATACTTTATACCGTATGTAAATGATAATTACTTCCGATATGATGTTCACACCCATTTTAATATATTGAAACATTGTTAGGAAATAACAGGAAGCCATAGTTCATTATTCAAATGTATTTAAATTTTCTGAATGCGGAATGCGGTGGAGCTGAGGTAATATTCGTAACATTTTTCCTTTGAATTTTATAGCGCTTACCTTCCAAGAGATTTTATAGTAATTTTATTTCACTTTATAAGAACTACGGTTGAGATAAATGGTTTCTTTTGTTACCGAATTGCAGTTTTAGTTCAGAGTTATTAACTTTTTAATTGTCTACTAGTTAATACAGTGTTTTTGTCTATTCATTTACTTTATGGGTTGCTTTGTTTAAAGCAAGTTGAATAAATAATTTCCATAAACAGCAAATTGAGTAGGTTTTTGTTTGGTGGTTTATCAATCTAGTTTATTAAGCCCGTGTTAGCATGCGACAACAAACAGCTTGTAACCAGGCTACCATAAACGTAAGCAACGTTCCATTATCAAAATGATGTATGTCCGTTCGTTTCGTTGTTGATTATAATTCGGTTACACTGTCGGAAATTGTTACCCGTGCGGCGGGTACGTTGCCAAATGTCCCGAGATATTGAGCTGCGATTTATAACGGGCCGCGGACCAAATTGCTTCTTGTCAGAGTGAATAGAGACAAATCGCGTGTGAGTCACGACAGCGACAGCGACGAGTCGTGTAGAGGAGACATTGTTTCATAATCATTAGGCATGTGGGCGTCCGGCTGTCAATCATCAATGCGCTTTCCTTTTGCGGTACACGTTGATGTTCTCAAATATAGACGCTTCGCTTTCAAAATGCCTTTGAACCTTTAGCGACATAAACTCAGGGTGCTCACATTACATTTTATAGTTAAATTTCTTCACGTGCTCATTTGTTCGTGCCGCCGTTGTGATTTGCATACTTTTGTATTTTGCCATCAATTTCTATTCAATTTCAATTGAATGTTTTCAGAAATAGTTTCAACTGACGCTGGTAAAAACAGAAGTTGAGTGCCAAAAAAACTTATTTTGTTTCGGACAAGATAAACAAGATGAACTGTTTTAATCCCTTGTTAGTTCCACTTCTGAACACATGATCGTATAACACGGTCTCGATAGCTTTTATTTATTAAAAAAAAATCGACAGCTGTTGGCCTCCCCTAGAGTTTCCAATGTGTCCGACCAGGCGCGCATAAGTTACTGGACCCCTCGTGTTACATACTGAGCGCTGCGTGTAATTCCCGCGCGATAAGGGATCTAATAGCGACATGGCGTGTCAAAATATTAATACTCTCAACCCAACGTATAATTCCGCATTGTCCGTAGCGCACGCGTGGGCGTGGGCTCGCACATTTGTCATCAGTGTAACAATAAAGCATTTAATGTTATTTATAAAGTACGCGTGTGGGTGTTGATGTCATCAATTCGTCTTTATCGTTTTAAAGTATTGATTCGACTTTGTCTTGTTAATACATTAACATAAGAGTAAAATATTCTCGAGTGTATGTGATATGTTGGATTTGCTCAATGCATCATACCAATATGGTTTGTATAGACTTGTATTTAATTTTTGTACTTTAAATCCAAAACCAAAAATAACTTGCATACCTTTGTAGTTTTGAGAGGCTTATTAAGAAATGTATACTTTAATTAAGCTAGTACTTCATGTATATGTTGATGTAATTAACTCGGCTTAATTAATTAAGCTGAATGGTTAAAAATGTCATCCAATTAAAAAGCAGTCGGAATTTTTTAAGTTGCGAGACAATCGCATGTCGAAATACTTAGATATAAAAATATCAAAAGAATAATTTTTAATATAACTTTTTGACTTACTAAAAACACAATTGGTATCTATCAAACCGAAAAATCTACCAGTAACTACATTCTTTTCCGGGTTTTTACTTTGTAAGAGAGTGAATTCCCCTAAAATTTTGTTATTTTTCCGATAGTATAATGCTTTGGCAGACATATCTACGGATTCAGTGAATTGCTTGTCCATAATTTGCGAGGCTGTTAGCAGTGCGCGGGAACGAGACGTAACGATATCGGCGCATCCCTCGCACGTATCGCCGTCTGAATGTAAATGGCTTCATTTGATTATGTTCCGAGTCGTAAACGTTCTTTGCATTTATGAAATCCCAATGAGTACCCGAGACTACATTAACGGTAAAATTAGTTTAAAAACATTTTATAGTGTTTAATTTTTTTTTTAAAAAAGTATATTGTTAATAACAAAATTATTTTATGGATGTGTTTTTATCCGATTTATTTAAATTATTCTTATTATAATTTCATCTATCGTGGGCATGCAATTAAATCCCTCGGCTTTCTTAAGCTTAGGATTTAGGGTATGTCATGTGGATTTAACAAGCAACAACTTCGAGTTAATTAATGATTTCGCTACGACTTAGGTGGAATCGTTATTGCACGCGATAGCTTTTATGTTTTCTTTTCACGAAATGTAACAAACATGAAAAAAACATAGAGTTTTTTTACTTACCAAAATACGTAAAACGTACGTAAGATAAAAAAAGTTTTAAGGTTGTTGATTATAAATGAATATCTACTTAATACACTATTGTACATTGTAATGTAAAGTTCTCGTTGTTTATAATTTCAATATGGATTGTAAGTGTTTTGTTTACATTAACAGTCTCGTTAAGTGATATTGATTATTTTTATTATTGACAGGAAACTGCCGAAGTATGTGTGGGCACGTCAGTCGGTACGATCACGGAGCCCGACTGCCTCGGCCCCTGCGAGCCTGGTACCTCGGTCACGTTGGAGGGCATCGTGTGGCACGAAACGGAAGGTGGTGAGTTGTTACTAGCGCACGAACGCAACGCACCGTAGCGCTCTCGCCTCATACTCACAGCACGCTTATGCACGCCTAGTACTTTGTATCGGCTTCGCGATCCATACATTTCGTTTTTTTTTTTCATTTCATACAAACATTGGTAAATGAAAATGAACAAATTAATAAGGGTTTACAAACAGGGTTAACATTACAAGATATTAATATCAAGTACATACTTAATGGCTTACTTAATTGTTTAGAAATTAATCAATTTACTTACTACTAATAAGGTGGAAAATTCAAAATTATATTCATTTTTTTATTACTGTTGTACTTAGAGTCGTCTAATGGAGAATTAGTCAGTTAATGGTTCAATAATGCTTCTAAATGACAGTTTAAGTTAAGTCCAGTTAATATAACCGACCACGACCTACTTTATGGAGGAAATTTTATGTTTAAATTTTACAGACGCTCACTTAAATCAACTGAGTGACTTGAATGATACATCACAAGTAGATTAATCGCCGACAGTTAAAATACCTTCCATAACTTTTAATTTAAAATTACAGAAAAACACTTATAAGAAAAATAACAACATAAGAGACAACCTTAACTTTTTATAAATGGTCTTCATGACCTTAAAAAAGACTTTCGTAATAACTACAATTACGCCAACGACCATTATAAAAGGGGCAATAATAATTTAATTTACAACACCTGGCTTAAAGCGATAACGGAACGCGTTCCAAACCTTTTTTGTCGTCGTTTGCGTTTCATGGCGGTCATAACCATCTTCTTTCTCCCTCTCTCGTTCATGATATTTACAGCTTACAATCCGTGAGGTACGATTTATATTAATATATTCATGGCGCACATAAACCAGCGAAGTCAACGAGAGTCTCCATATAATTAATGCTTGCTTATTAGTGGTAGATAACATCGCGGAATATTAATAACCCTCACTGACCACGCTACATACGAGAAAAGGAGAGCTAACCTTTAATGTAACTACGTATCAAATAATGGTAAAAAATGAATGATTAAAGTAATCGCTTTAGTTTTAATTTTCAAATTATTCTCACCTGCCAGTTTTATCATTTGAGTTTTATCATAACCTTATAAGTCCACGATTCTTGTCGACGATCGCATGAAATATGTATGGCCCTTCGTTACGTTTTAATGGGCATATAAACAGTAGAAGGTGTCGAATAATGCCAACTGCTGTATTCCTTTATGCATATTATTATTAAAACGTGTCACATCATAAACAGCTATGTTAATTAACGATTGTTTATTAACGCAATATTAATTTGTAACACTAGTTCCAAAATGCGGCATTGACTAGTATATGATTTGAAATAAACGTGATTGTGTGTCTGTGGTAAAGTTGAACGCTTTGTTTGCTATGGCCGGCGGACACGCACAGCGCCCCCTATACTCAACGCGTTATTATAAAACGATAATAAATCAAACATCGGGCTTCTGTTTCTACAAAATCCGGCCGCATCACGCCCTTCACAATTTATTTATGTGTAACTTTTAAAGCGTGCTCTGTTTGCCCACAAATTAAGCCAACCGTAAATGCGTCAACTGTTAGCTCTAAATAAAACGTTCAGGATTAACAAAGAGTGATGTTGAGTAATTTAAAGACGAAAATAAACTTTATTTTGTATAACGTATGCTTTAAATTGTGAATTAAGTTTTGACGAGAAAAGTAAATGATGGGCTAGGTTTCGTAACATAGCTTAAATTTACTATTTATTTACGAATATTTCAACAATCCTCGTTTACCAATTTTAGATTATATTCAACAGTATTTATAAAAGCATCTGTTTAGTAAAGAAGTTTAAGAATTCTTAGAACATGTCGAAAGCTTGTGTTAATATGGTGTCAATTAAAAAATTAGTCAATATGGTGTCGCATGCCAATGTGCTAATTGGCAACCTTTATTTGTTTCTCATACCAATGCTTTTGTAACATACATAGTTACTGACTAATAACAAACAACAAAACTAAAAAATAAATGTACATGAAGAAAAAAAATAATGTCGAATAATTTTACCAAACGTGCTAATAACTCAAGTCAGATCGCACCAGAGACACTAACGCTAAGGATACTTACAGCCAGACCTCTCCAATGAAGCTATAAACGCCGCTAGCAAACAGTTAATGATCAGATAGACGAAGCTAGACGTTTTTAAAACCACGCACTCGGCACGTGCGAGATACCGATTTACTTATGAGCTTGTTCTAAAAAGTACATAGTTCATAGATACCACTAAACTTACTGATACATTCAATTAATTACGTATTAAAGGAAGTGTGTGTGTGTGTGTGCCTGTCTTAGTGTAGAATTTGCATACTAAATCTGTACTTTAAGACCAATGAATTCGCGTTTTAAAGGACAAGTGTACATATTGTTTTAGTGGCAGTAAACGAAGTCCGTTTCGTGTCCGTTAGTGAATTATTCACACGCTAATTAACGTCCATTTTGTGTTGGGCTTTTAAGAGTGTAAACTTTGGTCAGACGGAGCGATGTTGGGATGTAAATGAAATCCCCCGGACGTTGTTTGCTTTGGTGAGAAACAAAGCCGAGCGCTGATTAGATCTAACAAAGCTTGCCGGAATGTCGGACTGTTGGACTGCCGCTCGGTGGCTCTCGTATTCCCTTTATGTTTTTATTCATTGTACTTTACCAAGTTATTTATTTTGACAAGAATCAATTGCAGTCTAACAGACGTTTGCGATACAATTTGTTATTCCAATTCTTTATTCTAGAATTAATTATAAAATCAATTAATCAGAATAACGAGTTATAAAATTATGTGTTGACCAGTTTGATAAGTCTTTCAGAAACCGAGTGTAGGTGAAAGAAAAAATAAACTTGATTCAGTATATAATAGTTTATTTTTGTGTTTAAGGTGTTTTTAAGCCACTGTAAACACAGAACCGAGGAAGTTGTAAGGGTAGCGATTTGGCGGGGTGCAGGCTAGGGGAATGTCAGCCATTAGTCCTGTGATTGCCCGGGGTGTAATTAGCGCCGCCCAAATGAACCTATTGCCTTGTTATTCCCTTACCTAATTGCCGATGAACTAATCACTTCAATATTGAAGCTCTTTTATAGAATTAAAGGGTAATGAACTGTGATACTAGAAACAAAATATTTTTTTTAATCTGTTTTTCAGAATACTTAACGCATCGGAATCTTTTTAAAAATGTTACCTGGCTTTTCGATTATCGATATTGTTCAGAGATTAATAGTTACTTAAACAGTCCTTCAGTGTAGATTCACTTATTGAATCTACTTAATAAAGAAAAAAGCAGTAATTGGTTTAAGTTGTGCAACTGTTACTATAATTACCTTCTAAATCGGATCTTCCACGCCATCTAGTTTACAAATAAACAAACTATGATTACCTTAGGGCTTTACGACTTCTCGAAACAATAAAATAATTATCATTTTATACTTCTTTACATACAATTATGTAGAATTTTCTAGATAATCTGTGACATTGATTTTTATCTGCAATGAATCTCTTTGAAGCGGTCGTTCATTTTATGTTAATAGCTTATAGAGAAATGCTTTATGTGTTCATTGTTTCGTGAAACAATAAATAATGGGGGAGTTATTGAGATATAGCACGCGGCGCGGCCCCGGCCGTCAGCCGTTGCCTCCGGTGCACTTACATTTATTATTTCACGAGACTCGACGGCTTTATACGTATATAGTCATATTTTACAATGTCCGTTTTCACTAACCATATTATTTGATTCCTTCTACAGATTTCTATAAAAAATGCTTTAGTAGGTATATTATAGCATATGTTTTTAATGAAAACGTTCATGAAAATCTGTTGTAGAATAGAAGTTTATTAAATATTTTTTTATCAATAATTTCAGTAGTTCGTATGTGTAGTAGTTATTTGTCTTGTTTCTTCTTTAAGTACCAAAAAAGTTAGGTCGACAAACATGAATAACATGCAGTTAAACCTGAAATACTCTTGAATAATAAATAAAAGAAACAACTATCTCATTTAATCCAATCAGTTTATACGTGAAGAGAAACCAATTTTTAAACTAACATAATCCCAATCCTGTATTCATAACATCAAACTCTACAGTTATTGTATTAACGTTTTTACGATAAGCAAAATATGTTGATACAATTTTATGGTTATGAAGGAGCATCACGCTCCAACATAGTGGGGTAAAATTGATTAATTAAATTTGCATAAGTTACCACGCTAGCGCGATAAGCAGGGGTGCTTTGGTGTAGCGCGGGTGTTTCTAAATATGCGGCTAAAGTCACGTTCGTGCCTCGCTCCCTCCCAACCCCCGAGCGCCCCCGGCCGCTCCGCGCCGCCCCCTTTATGCAAATGAGTGCTCCCGTGACAAATTGGATCGGAACCGCTCACGCCGACACCAATAAACCGCGCTGCATTCCGTGTTCGCCCCGAGCCGCAACTCTTACAAAAACTTATCCCGTCTCCGCGCTATTTATATCCATATAAAGCCACATCTACGTGTGGATGCGCATAACGATCCCTTTGTGTTGTTTCAGGTGTCTTAGTAGTCAATGTAACCTGGCGGGGGAAGACCTATGTGGGCACATTACTGGACTGCACGCGACATGACTGGGCGCCGCCGCGGTTAGTGACCTTCATTTATTATTTGTTTTTTAAAACTAACTTTTTTTAATTTCGAACTGTTTTTCTTTAAAGGTTTTGTGACTCCCCGACGGAGGAGTTGGACTCGAGAACGCCGAAAGGTCGAGCGAAACGTGGCCGAGGCGCAGCGCCCACTGACATGACCAACTTCACGGAGACACGTTCGTCCGTGCATAGCAAGCTGCGTAACGGCGGTGCCAAAGGACGGCGCGCGCTGCCTTCGCCCACACCGTTCACACCGCCTCGGCCAGACTCCAAGAGGAAGCGCAACTCCGAGGCGGAGGAGCGGCCGCCTACGCCCAAGACCAAGCGACCCCCGCCCACACCCACTTCGCCCCCGCCCGACCCCGTCCTGCTAGAGTGTCCGGAGCCCAATTGCTCAAAGAAGTACAAACACGCGAACGGTCTGAAGTATCACCGATCGCATGCGCACGGTTCACCAGATGACGAAGACAAAGACGGCTCCAGCTCGGAATTGGAGGAGCCGACAGGAGAACCGGCGTCCCCGGCCTGTCCCCCCTCGGAGCCTGCAACCCCCGCCACTCCTGTAAAATCTCCCACGCCTGCGAAGTCTCCGGATGTGAAGAGCGACAAATCCCCAGAGAAATCGCCGGAGAAATCAGACCCGGTTGAGGTGTCCCCACAACCCAGGTTCCCAGAAGAGTTCGCGCCCACGCCTGAGCCTACACCACAGCCCGAGCGCCCACCGACGCCGCCGGCGCCCTCCACGCCCCCGCCTGAGACCCTACCTCCGCTACAATCTATACAGCCCACGCAATTCAAGGTAAGGTGGCACTAAAGTTATGTACGAGAGTGATAGAACTATGAGATTGACTTTAATTTTTATTTTTAAATGACAATTACTTAGTAGGTTCTCAGAAAATGAAAGAGTATATTATTTTTAGGTGAAACCTCGCTCAGCATTGATGCCATCGGAGGAGCGTAAATCAACGGAGTCCCCGGCGGAGGAGTCGCCGGGCAAGCGGAGAGCGCGGCGCTCGCCCACGCCCGGCGTGCGCTCGCCCGCGTATTCCGACATCTCGGACGACGCCGCGCCGCCGGAGGGCGTGCCTGACGCCGAGCCCAGCCATCGACCCTTCCCTGTTTACCATCAGGTTTGTACACTCAGCCTCAAACCTTCTAGTATTAACATTGATTACTATTTGTACTAAATTTCAACAGTGCGACTGCAAAATTACAAATAAAAAACAAACACTTATAACAAAGAAAATAATGTTTTTATATTATAGGTGTTTCATCAATGAAAAGTAACGATTTATCTGCAGTATTCTGCAATTACTATAAATGAATATAGAATTCTCAAAGCTCTATTATTTGATACCGCAATAACTCTTCTCCATAATTAAAGGAATAAACCCTAAGTAATACGAGCAATTTAAAGTTAAACCATTAAAAGTTTATTTCGCAATAGATAACTTCGGTGCGGTCGGGCCGTAATAGCACTTAAAATCAACATCATTACTATCTGGTAGCAAGAGCCAGTTAATTATCAAGTTGGCTCGCCATTAAGCTAAATGGAGCGATAATGTTCAGCAATATTTTACAATTGACAGTACTACGGGCAGCCGCAGTATTTGCAGCCCACGCACCCGCCCGCCGCGCCCCCGCCCGCACAAGATAAGGGCAAGGAAGACCTCAGTAAAGGCGACCCTAAGGCTGATCACAAGGTAATCTTACACTACTATTTTATTAAATTATTGATAATAAAAATGGAAAGCTGTTTTAGATTATCGCAAGATCTTAGCTTAAAAACACATTTAAGCATGATAAATGTTATGATCAATCCTTATCCATAAAATGTATCTAGAAATCGACCATTTTACGTTTGCCTAGAATAAACCGGATTTTTGTAGTTTTCATTTATTTCATCATGATTAAAGCCATAAAAATTATCAATTACAGGACAACAAACCAGAAAGCGGTCCACAGAAAGTCCTACCGCAGCATTTCTACCCTTACAATTATGTTCAAAATTTTCCCTACAACGTGGAATCTGGTGCGCCGCCGGGAACACCGCTGGAAGACAAGAGCAAGTCCCACGGTGACGGGGACAGGGCCAAGACGACCCCCAGCCCTTTGGACAAGAGCAAACAGCAGCGACCTCCAGACGGCAAAGAGAACCCGGCGCGACCCAACGAGAACCATCAGATACTCAAAGAAAGCATAGAGATGAAGGCCCAGATGGGCTCCTACGCATTCCAACGACCGCCGCATACCAGGGAAGAAGAATTGAGAAGGTAGGTCCTAATAATTGTATGAACTTAATTGAGTTTAACGCTTTTCATGTCGCAAATTGTAATAGGTAAAATCTACACTATTAATTTCTTCTAAAACTCTCAGTTAAATTAGCCAATAGAAAGTTTTGGCTATTGGTTTCTTGAATCGGTTTTAACAAGTTAAAGCACATTAGATTTCTTATAACACAAAAATAGTTAACATTGTAATATTTCCAGATACTACATGAGCTTAGAGCAAAGACGCAAAGAGGGCGGTGATGTGAAGGGCGGCGGTCCCCCGGGCATGGCGGGCGCGGCGGGCGGGCCGGGGGGCGGGGGCAGCGCCGGCCCGCCGCGCACCCCGCAGCCCGCGCACAAACCCCCGCCCAAAGACAAGGACGATAAGCCCAAGGAGGAGGTCAAGGTGAGTTATGCTTCCTTAGTACAAAAATACTCAGAATAAAGTGGTGACACCTAGTTTTGTTTATTCTTGCGTTAATGAAAACCTATATTTCGTTTTCAGGTTAAGCAAGAAGGTCAGAAACCGACAACAGAAACTCAAGGACCACCTCCTCCGCCGACGTCACAGTACTACCTCCCACCTTATATGCAGCCTCCTCACTACGGGGCGCTGCCGTTCGACCCTGTATACCGAGCCCCTCTGAGCCCTATGCTGGTGAGTGGGTACGGCCCCGGGTGGTCGGTACCAAGGTATCATGCCCCCGAGGACTTATCCCGTCCTGGGGCACCGGGGAAACTGGAGTTATTGCCCCCGGGGCAGTACTACGGGGGGCATGGAGGGCACGGGGCACACGGAGCGCATAAAATCCACGAGCTGCAGGAGCACGCTAAGTCGCCAGTAGGGAAGGCGCCGCGTGCGGAAGCGCCCAAAGAAGGCGCGCGTTCTCCGCCGCCGCAGCGCCACGTGCACACGCATCACCACACGCACGTCGGCCTCGGGTACCCGCTCTACCCCCCGCCATACCCAGGTCTGTAAACCACGCTATTTATATTAAAACTTGATGATATTAACCATTTCATCAGTTTAAGTAAATAATTGTATACTCCGCACTAAACTCTTGGTACAAAATATTAAAGATTGTTACTAATTATTTACGTTAAAAAAATGTATGTTAGTTCTATTATGTTTAGATCTTTTATTCAATAAAAAACATCTTTGTAGGTGTTTACCTTTACCATAGTTTACTTTTAGGATTCATTTGAGGGACACGTTTCTATTTATTAAAATTTTATTACTTTCGTGATAAAGTGTCATTAATTTCATATGTAGTGAAGACTGACGAAGGTTATGTACCTATTTAATAACACCGAGTTAGGAAAATATTGCGTTAGATAGAACAATGGGTTCATAAATTATTCGGTAATAATTTTACGAATTAGCCCCACTAACTTTATATTTATAATTTTTAAGTATTGTATAGAACGGTGTTATTAACTGAAATCAGTATAAAGGGTGTGTACACTAGTAATGGTGTACACTCGGTCTTTTAGATAGAAAATATAAGAAATCTTATTTGATAAGGTGTATAACATGCTTGGTTGCAGGGGCGCGATAGCATTCGGCAGATAAGCGGCCGAGCCCCGCGCAGCCCGTATAGCCAATGTACAGAATGATGCATTTACTATGGGAGAGATATGAGAGAGGAGCGAGGCATTAATGGAGGATTGTGTGTTTGCAGCGGCTGCGGTATTAGCGAGTACGCAAGCGGTGGTCAACTCCTTCCCTACGCCGCCCAAATGAAACAAATAGCCCCACAATAAGGACCTACTTATGCGAAGGGCACGCGACCGCGGGCCGCCGCGCCGCGGACGTGCAGCCCTGAAGTCAAACTCACCGATAGTGACATAGTGCAAGTGCCGTGAAGTGCCCGAGTCGAACTGTGACCTTGACACTCCGGTCGACAATCCGTAGCCATAATTAAACTCTGTGATTTCGCGTAATACAAACACGAGTGTAGATGTGACGTGCGCTTTGAATGTTAGGTGTGTGAGAACCGATAGTTACCTGAAGTATAGTGTTGTGTGGACTTCCTGATGTTGAACATTGGTTATGTTATTGGACGCAGTTGGACGTTTCTCACTCGCTGTCCCCGCTGGAACCTGTTTTTATATGTTAACTAGTGAAAGCACAAACTAGTTTTGTACATATTAGTTTTATGTGTAAATTCCCCTACATAGTCCAATGCAGTAATTGTAATATAAACATCGAATTTTATTCCCCTCCTCTCGGGCATCGTACTGATTGCAAGCTCGCTGTTAGATGTCTCAATGAATCCGTTGCAGTGAGATTTTCTAAATGATAGCATTCCACAAGATAACAAAAGCAAGCTTAGTTTTTAATTGTAATGTTAGTTGATATAGTTAAGGTAGTGTAAGTTCGAAGACGTCAATGTGATCAATGAGTCGTAGTGTGCACAAATCGTACTCTGTCTCCATTATGATGAGAACGACTATTTATATAACGTAGAGCATCCTATAGAATCGTGGAGTGTTTGAATATCGCTGTGCGTAATGTATGTCTGGCTTATAATTGTAAACGAAATTATATTCCGATATTCTGATAGACTCCCGAGCCCGCACTGAAGCACGCTAGGTAAGGCCGGAAAATTTACTATTTAATATTTGTGTTAGGACTTCCTCTTATATCCCCCTTCTCTATTGTGTGGGTGTAACATTTCATACAAAGTCTTCCTATCGAAAACTTCATTCGACTGTTGCAATATTTTATGTCTACATTTTGAATATTGAACTAAAAAGCCGTAACTAATGCTCTGTATTTTCACCGTGTAAACACAAGTGTATTTTATGGGATTGTAAAACAAATTTAAGTAGTCAAATTTCAATTTAGATCAACAAATACTTGGAGAGATATTTTCTATAATTTAATTACATTCTATTCAAAGTACGAACGTACCTGTTTGATGACAAAACCTATATTTATAGGAGGGCCTAAGTTATATAAAATTATTCATTCTGACAACTGGAAACCAGTGAAATTCTGTTTTACGATTGTACGATTATTATTTATAATGTTTTATTCACAGCCATCGTGCGACTGCCTACAATATGTTTATAAATAAAATTGAAACAGTTAGAGCTTCTTCAGTACAAACTGTTATCTTAAGCTAAGTCGAAATTATAATTTGGTGAAAAAAGTTTAAGATCAGCCGTTTTAAATCTTATTGTGTAAGCATTAAGAGTTATAATTGCTAAAACCGAGACTTAACTTTCAGCTCTAATTTTATTTAGTCGTTGCGAGAAAATGTTTTAAAATATTTAGTGATACAGTAAATAAACTTTATTTAGATGCAGGCGGCTCTCTGTTCTTATTTATTGTAAAGTTTTAATCCAATTGTACAATTTCTCGCAAATTCTACTTATTTTGTTGTTCAATAATTGAACTAAAATTATGTAAAAAGTACCTTCAAAGAATGGTATAATTTTGTGTGTGTCATTCACGGAGCATAGACAAAAGTGCCTTTAATTTAATTGGCTTTCTACAACTTTTAATAAAACTGTCTTACATTTGTTCCTTTTTTCATTTTTTAAATTTCACAGTAATAACAATATGAGGTGAATATTTCTTCAACTAACACTGGCATTTTTATTTCATCAAAAAATCTGAGAGTTCGAAACTTGATGAAAGACAAGTAAGCAAGTGTTTGTTATCTTTTTTTACTATAATTTCTTTATATATTTTCCTACTAATTAAATTATATCAACTACAAAGAGTTAACTTTTATTATCAGTAAAATCAAGTGAAAGATTTCATAACGATCTTTCTAATATGTTTTTCTGTATGCTCTGTGAAGCCACACTTGTAATATTGTATTAATGTTGTATGAATGTTGTGGGAGCGTGTATGACTAACATGATCTCACGCAGCGCTCGTCTATCCTCGACGGAATATAAACATAGACTGATCGTTTTCTTTTTACTCATTGGATGCGAACCTGACGCGTCAAGTCTGTCTCTGGCACACAGCTTGTCGTGACAGGCGTGTTACACTAACATACAGCTTGTCGCGACAGGCGTGTGTCGCTAGCACACAGCTTGTCGCGACAGGCGTGTGCACTGTGTGATTGGTCTGTGTTACTATCACACAGCATGCCGTGACAGGAGTGTGTCGCTGTCACCATCTTGTCGCGAGAAGCGTGTGTCGTTGTAACACAGCTTGTCGCGTCGCATCTTCGTCGTCTTGTATCTATTGTGTATATCAAATTTGTGTATTGTTTTGATGTAACTAAAATCAGTTTTGATTTTTCTTAGAGAGAATTGGAGACGTTAAAAATCGAAATAAAAATAAATTATTTCTTAGCATTGTGTTTTATTTTCGTAAATTCCTTATACATAATTTTGGACGCTTATAACTATATCGTTATTAAATTACGCGCTAAAATTAGTAAGTTTAGTAAAATTGACTAGGTAAAAATAATGTTAATAAAATACATTTGTTTTATGGTAACTTAAAATTACTGGAGACAGTTCATAAGTTAAAGCTTAAAGTTAAAGTCAAAAGACGAATATTAAGTAAAAATACAAATATTGGTAAAATTCAGTGCAAGGTTTAATAAAAAGGACACAATATCTTTGGCTGTATATACAGAAATGCTTCCAAAACTCAAGATAGTATGAAGACAGGTACCAAATTATTATTAGTTCAAATAAAACACATTAAAACTACGGCAAGTTGGTAGAATACCTACAAAAATAATACTGTATGTTTATTCAGTATACAAAATATATATTTGAAATAAATAGTCAGTCTATATCGTCCGGTCTCAATTGCCTTTCTCCCTCGGTGAGGAATATTTGCATAGCCTTGTACAAGAGGTAAAGACCGAGCATCTTTCGTTCTTTAAGCGGCCAGGAAGCTGTAACTCCGTAGTAATTTCCACTCTTTATATTCTTCAAGTTCTGCAACCCTAGTACATCGATCATTGCAGCTTCGTAAGTAAACGCCTCAGCGGGGATCACGTTTTGGAATATATGAAGGCAAATCACACCCACTTTGTCCGACCAAATGTCTAAAATCTGCTGAACCTTTTTGTCATTGGAGGTTTTAAAATCTCTCTTCCATAGTGTAAGTGCTTGATATAAATGTGAGTACGGTCTTGAACGTTTACCTGCAAT
>LD688973.1:2813785-2833128 GCA_003118335.3 Papilio memnon | reverse complement strand
GTTTACGTATTCAGTATTCTCGTAATACGACGTATATTGCCAGAAAAATATACAAAAAGGTTGAGTCAAAGGCGGTGTTAGGAGGTCGTCGAGTTATGCGGCATTATGATTTCAAATGAGATGAGCGCGGGTAGTCGTACGTGCTCACTGAATCCTTTTGTATCGCTAAATACTCGCTTGGGGTAAACATCTCTTATCATTTTATGATTGCCTGGTAGTTGCACTTGAATAACATAATTTAAATATTATAAAAACAACAAACATTCTAAAAAGCTAACACAAACAGATATATTTTCCGGAACATGTAATTCGATTTTTGGACCAACTCCAAAGTAACTATTGAATAAAGTGCAACTTTAACAACTTCAGGTGGATCGTGAAAGTTGCCTAGATCTAAGATGTCGTCGTGAGTTAGTCTTTCAATAAGTCCGCTGAAACATGAGGGAATTCAAATTAGATTTCTCCGCAATATGCTAGGAGCATGAAATTTAAATGAATTGCTCGAATCTTGACTATTTTAGTGTAAAAATAAAACATGGCTACAGGTTACTTATATTTATTAATGGCCACATTTATATGCTATGCAGTATCGTAGTTAAGCATGAAAAAGAAATTTTAATCTTGTAGGATTAACTATTATTTTAATTCCGATTAATGCCTTCGATTTAAAACTGGTATACGAGATTATTTATTTGTACGTTATCTATATCTATACTAATATAATAAAGAGGAAAGATTTGTATTTTTGTATGTATTGAAATAACTCAAAAACTACTGGGCCGATTTCAAAAATTCTTTCACCCTTAGAAAGGTAATTTATCTGTGAGTAACATAGGCTACTTTTTTTATTTCACGCGGGCAAAGTCGTGAGCAACAGCTAGTTTTTTATAAGATATTTTTGTAAATCTGATCTATTTTTATTTTCCTTATTAATGCTGAAACCGGATGGATATAAGATTATTCATTCCAAAACGAAGCACGTTGCAGTATTAACGTTAAAGGGGGTGCCATTTCAATTGTCATACGAGGATTTCGTGCTTGAATTTCTAACGCAAACATTTCGCGATGACTTCATTTTGATGAAAAATTACAAGGAACTTTGTTGAAGTTATTTCAAATTAAATCTACTGTAGTAAGTAAATTATTTTGGGATATAATTTTAATCTCCTTAGAGAGTTTCATAGATAGATTAATTGCTGTTAAGGTTACATCAGAATTAATGTGACAACTGAAATCAAGTATTATATATTAATATTTACAAGAAAGTATATGTTTCGTCATCAATAACATTTATGATTAAAATGCAAAAAATAAACACAGCGCCACTATAGGACGTAAAGTATAAAAAATAATTAGTCCCACTCAAATTTAGTCCATGACGTCACAAATGCTTACTCGCAAATTGTCGTAGCCTCTCAGTTTCTGTTTAAAGTGGGGGCCTACCAGAGGTGCATACTACCGTAATTCGAATAGAAAATATTACTAGAGTTTATTCACATTGTATTTCTGGTCTTGTCTGAAGGAAGCGCCGGTAATACTTCCGGTATAGGCTTTGATCGATAACCTGTTTGAAGCTGGAATGTCGATATCGAGTGCCTGGTAAGCCTACATCCGGGTCTATTTATCTGGAGAGTGTTCTTATAATAAGTCTAATGATATTTATTACGTAAATAATGTAGAAAGACATTTTTTTCTTAACTATGTTATCTATCTATAGTCCAGAGGCTGTAGTTGCCCGTATTCTTAGTCATGATTAGAAAATTTAGTGAAAATGTGGTTGTATAATGCAAAGGGCGTAGAGCGTTCAAGTGATGAAAAACAAAGTTTGAAGGTATTACAAGAGTGAGCCCGTACGGCGTTTGAACAAAGAGTCCTAAGCAAATAGCCCGTTATATAGAACGCTTGCCTAATTACTTGGCTTTGAATTTATCATCGCTATACAAGTGTTCTTGGCTCGGATAGCTTTATATGGAGTACGTACTTACTGGAGAACCATCTAGTATAATAATTAACTTAAAAGTTATACGAAACTCTTGTATTTATAAGTATGAATTAAGTTCTACAAAATTAAACAGAAATATGAGTAGCTAAGCTAGTTTCGATGAAATATGATGAGTCCAAATGTGAAGTTTCGTCCATCCATGCATATACTCTTTTGCAATAAGACTAGCTTTCGCCCGCGTGGAATTAAAAAAAAAAAACAAAAGTGAGTATCCTATGTGTTCTTCCAGTCCA
Source organism: Papilio memnon (assembly GCA_003118335.3). Lineage (NCBI taxonomy): Eukaryota > Metazoa > Arthropoda > Insecta > Lepidoptera > Papilionidae > Papilio > Papilio memnon. The sequence continues at coordinate 2,830,893 of LD688973.1, read as the reverse complement.
CCCTTCACATCTACACCAAATTTTATCGAAATCTGTTCAGCCGTTTAGGCTACAAACTCTAACAAACATCCATCCATCTAAACTTTCGCATTTATAATATTAGTATGATTAGAGATTATTATTATTTAAAGAGGATATGCTTAAGAAGGGAGTGGATCCAGATATGACGGCTGATAGAAATGTATGGAAGAGCAGCACATACTGTGCCGACCCTCCGTCAGGGATAAGGGAAAATTGATGATGATGATGAGTATGATTAACAGGTCATTGTTTAATCGGATACTAAATAGTTAATTGTCTTATAATTTGTCCTCCTTTTATTCTCTTTTCACTTATTCTATCTTCTTATCTGCTCTTTTTTTCCCTCTGTTTGTTTTGAGTGCAATTTGAGTGGAATGTTTAAGGGTGTTCTTAACGTATCAAGTAGACTCTTTCATTTGTTTTTTCCTACTAGATAAATAAAACAAGATAATATTGTATTTTTCCTTTAATCATAATTTTCAACATGGTTAATTTTTATTTTGTACCTTAGAAGAAAACCATATTTCGCATGTCTCACTTAGAAGTTTCTTATTTACATATTTTACAATTATTAATACGTTTATTAATAAATCTACGCATGTACCATGCTTAAGAACTTCTCTCTTTTATCTCTCTACAATAATTCAAATGTACATTGTACATTACAACTTTTAAAATCGATCTAATAAACTGTACTACTACTTAAAAATGTGTGAAAGAAAGGTTGCTATTTTGTACAAAGTCGAGCGATGTGTCAACAAAATAAATAGAATTATGTAAAAGGTTTTTAAAAGTGAATATTTTCAAGCTTTCGGCGTGATGTAAGGTGACCTAAATATTTCTCGGCTGTGTCAATTTTAAAGTAAAAATATTATTGAAAACTCTAACATGATATCGGAAATGGTGCTTATGATGTTTTGTAGAGCTTATAAATGTATTGGTCCTTATATAGAACTATGTAATCTACGTAGCAACTCTAATTGAATATTAGAGCCCCTGCAGACTATAGATTTTTTATCGGCCGACAGTTTGATCGGATCAGGCGATATAAAAATCGGCGTAATGTGCGCACTTCCATACATGTTCATACTAATCAATCGCCCGACGCAACAATCGGTGAACTCAAAGTCTGTAGTGTGCGGGGGCACTTATAGTCGAACAAGGATATCTGAGTCGGTCAGAATAGCGCTGTTGTGGTTAGTTCTATCAGAAAACATGGTCATAAAAATGGTATAAGAAATCATGATATGACAGCTACAGGCTACAGTACGAAATTGATCTTATGGCGCTAGTGTGCTGTCATAATTTAGTTCGACTTATGTCCACCGAGTCAAATATCCTTGACGAATTATAATTTGGTAAATTGACGGAAATAACTTTAAAACTAACAATTCGATATTAAGTCGATAAAGATTGTCTATGAGTTGACTAGATAATTGATTTTCCCGTAGTAAAGTACAAAATAAGTTCATTAAAATGTTTCATGCTAGATTTTTAAGAAGATTAAAAGAGTTAGACAGAATTTTTAAATTACTTGCCTTGGCCAAAAAGCCAATGCAGAAAACTGTTACTATAATGCTAACCATGAATATTGTCTTTTACGATGTAACATTTTAACTCTAAGTATGTACTTATTAAAGTTTAAACTTATAAATCGGTTTGTGCGGCTCAACGGTAAAATTACTTATTTTTATGCTAGTTGACTGTCATAATTCATTACTGATACTTAACGGAAAGAATATAATTAAGTAATACCCAATGTGGAACTTTATCAGATTAATATTCTTAAAAATATCGACTTTGTTAACATGATCGTTAATTATGATAGTCATAATGCACAAAAATGTTACTCGTTTTCATTATTTCTATTCATATCAGAAAATGTTTATTATGGTCATGTGATAGCTTAGAAGTGTTATTCAAAATTAATAATGGTTTTGTTGGCCCATAATACTTATATTCTTGTATTTAAATATAAACATCATATCAAGAATTAAAATATTAGCGCCTGACAAAAACATTTCGCAATCTTTGCATGACACTTCTATGCATAAGTTATTCGTAAGGGAAATGTCACACGAACGACGCAGCATCACGTAATTTCACCATACTAAACAGGGCAACTGCTATTCGTAGTACGTATTTCTGTTTGTATTTTATCAAAGTTAAATTCTTATAAATCTGATTGACCACGTTTTTACCGTGTTTGTTACCATCGCATTTAACAATATACCACACTGGCGTTGCTGCCCAGTCGCTGTGCTCGTGTGGCAACTCTCTTATACGACCAAATTTAATTAACTGGAAATGGCATTAATAACATTATTCCCGTGTATATTGCTAAACTATTTTATTATTTAAAAACGTATTCGTCTTAATTTAAAATTAAAGGAACATTGGCGTTTCTATATTTATCTAGCGGATCACTAGCCCTAATCTGCGTAATTAAATTGCATTACGAATTCTATAATTATGTAACAATATTTACAAGTCAAAGTAATTAACAAACACTATCTATTTATATAAAACGTTTAAATATCGAATTTAAATACAAGCGTATATTTTAAACCGAACAATTTAGCTAATTTAGCTCTAAGCTGGAAATAAATCTAATACGATACTCGAAGCGTGGTTCAATCGCGTACGTAATTTTTTAAATATTATTTTATTTTATAATAATTTATTATCTCATATTTAATTTTTTAAGACGAAAAAAGTTTAAAAACAAAATAACAGACAATTTGATAAACCCGGCTATTGTTAAAACTAGTTCTTTCTAGGTTACAAATTCTCTATTAAAAAAAACGGCATATCACGTATTCCAATGTGTGAACACAATTTTCGAGTTTAAAAACTTTCTCACTCAATTATCTAAGACTATATAACTAGTGAGAGCCTTTTCTTCAGGCTCGTTTGTTTTTGATCAGCTAGGTTGTTCGTCACTTTCTCGATGTACGAGTACTCTGACGACAGTAGGGGGAGCTGTAGGGGGCGGGGCTGCGTCAGGGGAGGCCTCTGTCACCAGGATGCTGACGGAACTGTTGGCCTTCGGGGAGGGGGTCCGAGCTCGTAAGGGCGTCGTTGCCCTCCTTGCAGAATTGCGACGTGACATCAAGCGAAGTGAACCTGTAACACGGCACTGTTTTTAGTTACGTCATTTTTTTAAATACTTTGCATTTACAAGCAACATCGATATGAGCAAAACAAAAATAATCATATTTCGTGTAAGTAGGTGTTTTAAAAATAGTGTTCATTATAAAATTTAAATAAAGGTACTTTTTAACAACTTTATTAAATGTGATTTGTACAAAAGAGTCTGTAATGTGCATATTTTTATTTTTTAAAATAAATAAAGTATTTTAATCTTCTGCGAATGAATTCATTGCGACATTGGTGAAGAGAATAAGAATAAAAACATACTTTGTCAAGAACATAATAATTAATAATATTAAAATGTGGAAGAAAAACTACAGAAGTGTCCCACATTCTTATCAAAATGTACTCTACAATTATTATTTCATCTACGACGTAGCTATAAGTTTTACAATTATATAAAACTTCAAACTACTAGAACAGCTTATTAATCAGCTAAGTGTAGTAATTGTCCATACATTGTTATTACAGTAAAAGAAATACACAAAAAGAAAATTGAGATAACATTGAAAGAATCAAAGAAATTAAGATACCATAATAAGAAGCAATCAGATAAGTAGATACAGAGAGATAGAGAAAAAATTCGAGGACCACTCACTAAGAAACAGAGCCGGCGGTTGACGGTCCTCCTTTACTCTGCGGTCAATTTGTTTTTCTGGGATATGGCAGATTAGATAATAGTCAGAAAGGATCACTTACCAAAACATATCTACCTAATAGAACTAACTATAGCTCTTAGTAAAATGTAACAAAATCATGCAGCACACGTTTGACAGCTGCTAATTTGATCATGCGTATTAAAGAATTTATACTAAAAATGTAACACGAATTTATCGTTATAATTAACATGCAAAGCACAAAACACAGAAACCTGGAACATTCAACACGTCAAATTAGATAACGCACAAGACGAGACAGTCGATACAAAATTTTGGGGATACTAGCGGGTTCTGGACAAGATAAATTCATTTGAACAACGGCCAACAACAACAAAGTGAACGTTCTCATTTCGTTGACAGAACAAATGAATTTATTCATGAGAAGCTTTCCACTAAGTAGCCTGAAGACATTTTTGACGTCCGAATTGTCTTCTCAAAGAAGTCGAATTACTTAATCTTAGATTTGTTCTCGGTTTCTTTTTAGATATCTTGGTTTATTTCCTTTTTTATTATTCAAATAAGGAAATTGATATGTTTTGATGTTCTTATTTACTTTACTAAGGGTAATTAAATGTAAATAATGGTTATATGACTCGTTATCGATAGAATTAAAAATAGCGGTAATAATGGTTTTAAATTAAGAGATGAGTCGTATGTAGACTATTTGATAATGCAACTTATTGAAAAGCTTCGGTTCGCAAACACATCTAGCTACTATCGGAAGAGACACAGAAAGCAAAACATTACATATGAACCTGCGCGTTTCGGGCCTGAGTCTTCGTCCACCGCATCCTGATGACGAAGAAACAGAGGCAAACCGTAAGCTGACCTTCGACGCGGAGGAGCTCCATCCGACCCGCTCGGCTAGAGTACATAAGAAAGGTGAATATTCGGACTATAGACAAATCCTAATAGATTCCTCCATTATGATAAATTAAATATGTAGACTACAGTATTGTATATCAGAGGTTCTACTACTTGTTCCCACTCAACTATAAATCACTTGACTAAATGACTTAAAAATATAATATATCTTATGTTACTCACAGATAAATTACCTCTCTAACAGTGAAAGAATTTGTTTAAATTGGCCTAGTAGTTTTTGAGTTATTTTAATACAAACAAAAATACAAAACTTTCATCTTTGTAATATTAGTATAGAGTATATATTTAAAAATATTTAAAAGATGGATTATTTTATCGAACATACCTGTTCCCCAGGCGCTGCACCCGGTAGCAAGAGAAGCGGCAGGTTCAGCCAGGCTCCTCCTAAGTCGCTTAAATCAGAAGCATCAGAAGCTCTAGAAGATTTTCTACTGGAAGCATGTGATCCCCTTCTAACATGTAGTAACGCACTGAGACGTCCTCCCCATCCCCCGCCGGGAGACCACTTCGTGCTCTCCTCTTCATTTGAAGGGCTTCGATTCTTACGCCTGTGAATTTGTAAATGATTCAAAAATTGATGATTGTTAAATTTATTACAGAGACTCTATTATAAAAACTTACTTTACGTATTCTCTCCAAGTTCGTTGTATAGTTCGCGCTGCCTTGTCTTCTCGTTTCCATATCCTAGTGGAAGACACTATCTCTAACTCCTTCCTTGTCGGGAATTGTTTCTTAAACTTTATATCCATCTGTTCCTGAAGTTGTCTAAACGTTTCCGTTTCTTCAACATGGCCTAACACATGTTTAACTAACGCATGGAGAATGTCTAGACAATGTATTTTATTGCCCTTCGCGATGGGAAGATTAAAACTAACTAATGCCACTGTATTTGGCTTGGATATACCTAAGGGTGGATCTAGAGACGCTATAAAATCTGATAATTGAGCAAAACTTATGAATTGTGTCGCATGAGGATCATATCTGAAAATAAGAGATTTATTGAAGTAGATCAAACACAAATTAACTACTTTTAATAATAAATACTCACTTTGACCATCTGATGTAAAACATTTCCAGATCGTCTTCGACAATACCGATCTCTTCCTCCTGATGTGCCTGATTGAAGTTCTCGAGAATTATCGCTATGTACATGTTTATCACAATCATGTAACTTATTATAATGAAAGATGTAAAATATGTTATTGCTAGAAGTGGACTCCCACAGTTTCCGTTGCTGTGCCCTATGTCTCCCAACTCACAATCAGGCGGCTGGATCATTAGCGATTCCAGTACATCATTCCAACCAGCTGAGGTCATAAGACTGGAAAACAATATTTCATTTATCGCTAGTCTAAATAATAACAAGTCAAAGTATCGATGTGTCTTACCGAAAGAGTAACTGCATACTTCTACCGAATGTTTGAAAATTGACAATATCATCCAACGCACCCTGCTCCTTGACATGTCCGAACACTGACATGCCGATGATGGCGTATATGAATGTAATTAAAGCGAGCAAGGCACCTATGTTAAAGAGAGCTGGCAGAGATACTACTAGTGCGAATAGAAGTTTCCTAATACCCTTAGCGGCCTGGAAATAATAAAAAAAGTAACATTTTTAGGGTACGGAATATTGTAATAGGTAATCTTATTCATTGATAGAGTCAACGCTTGCGGCAGCGGTTGTAATTTAGTGTTAAATACCTAATGCGTATTTTTTAAAAGCTAACCTTTGATAACCGTCTTGCCCGTTCGTACTCTGTTATTTCTAAAGATTGTTATTATAATTATGAGATTGTAAGTTCAACTTACTTTAATCAGTCTTAAGATTCTCCCGATTCGGAAAACGCGAACTACCCTCAGTAATGTGGGAGATATTGGGAGATCGATCATTATGTCCTCCATAACGATGCCTAAGATAGAAGCTAAAACTAGAAGAAAGTCGAAAACATTCCACGGTACCGTGAAATAATGGTATCGTAGACCGATTATTTTAACTATTGCCTCTGAAATAAATCATACTTCGTTACTTAAAGTTCTTACAGTACGTAAACATAAAAAATCTTTAATCAAATTCAATCAAGTTGGGGCGCACACTTTTTACTAAACTATCGCACAACTGTTGTACGATTGTCGATTGTTTCGCAGTCTATTGAATTATTTAGTTGCATAACTAAAAATCAAGTAGTTTGCGCACCTCCATATAAGCTAATAGGAATCAAAGCAAGACTAAACAGTTGTGCGATAGTTTAGTTTCAGGTGTGTGCAAAGAATCAGTTTTAAATGAATAAACATAAGACACTTAAAATCAAATAAAACGAGTAGTTTTATCGGTTTTTAACCGATTTTGTACTTTTTTTTAAAGATTACCGATTTTATTAAAGTAATAGAGAATGAACTTACCTAAGCCAAAAACAGTTGTAAAAAAAGCATTACTAACTTCTAATACAAAGAAAACAGAATGTGGTTGATCATAGTGTTCAATACCCATTGTAAGCATGTTAAGAAATATTAGCACGAATATCGCTATTTCGAAACGGCGGGAATTCGACAAGTCGTAGAACATCGCTAGGAATTGGTTTCTCGGCCTCTTTATTACTTTTTGAGGCTTCTTTCTTCCCAACTTCTTCATTGCCGTGTAATAATGCTTTTGGCTTTCCGTTAAAAACATTTCTAATACACCACCTTCATACTGAAATTATAATATGCTTTCATAACCAATACAACATGATTTATGTGATTTAGTAATTGAATGACTGTTACCTTTTTCTTGAGCATATTGAAATTGTCTATGATAACTCCGATGAATAAGTTTAAAGTAAAAAAAGAACCGCATACGATAAAAATAACGAAATAAATGTAAGCATAAATATTTGCTTCTCTCGCTGGCTGTAAGTCAACGCCTCTAGCGTCGACGGCGTCCGCCATCACTTCCATCCAGCCCTCGAAAGTGGCCACTTGGAACAGAGCCAGGTACGCAATGCCCACGTGGTCGAAAGATATCTTGGAATTTATCCATGAAAAGTTATTGTAGTAACATTCCCATTTATCATTCACTACCTGAAAAATATTTACGTAATTCAAATAAAATTTATTTTTTTTTGTTCAAATTATTTAGCAATAATTTTCAATAGTCCCTGATATTAGATAAATGTTTCTGAAATGGTAGTTAAAAATAAAATAATTGTTATTAATAAAGAAATTACCTACCTCTAAAGGCAATAATTCTCCTTCGTCATCGACACATTTGAAAAACTTCCCACCAAAAAACTGAACACCCATTATGGAAAAAATTAACCAAAACACTAAACACACTAATAACACATTGAAAATACTCGGTATTGCATACATCAAAGCGTTCACAACTATTCTCATGCCTTGCCACCGAGATATCGCACGGAGCGGTCTTAGAGCACGTAAAGTTCTTAAAGATCTAAGCACTTTCAGGTTTTCGTTTTCTTCTATCAATAAACTAAACACGGAAACCTAGAAAAAAATAAACATGTATAACATTCGATGCAGTAAATATATTTATTAATCCAATAAGAAATACATACAAAAACTATAGTAAAATCCAGAAGCGTCCAGAAACTAGTGAAGTATCTAAAAAAACCCAACGCTATCCATTTTAGAAACATTTCAATCACGAAGATCATGCAGAATCCGAGGTTGGTCCAATAAAGTATTTTCTTTAACGGTATATTTTTTTCTAAATGGATATCTTCAAAGCACAGGGTTATACTGGACGCGAAAATCAGAACTAGGACGAACCATTCGAAAGCCGGTGTATCAACGTATCGTAAAACAAAAGTACGAATAAACATCCAACGCTGTCCTAGATTCGTCTGGATGCATGCATCCCAGCAAGAACATCTGTTAGGAAAAAACTTCGTTTAAAGTTAGTTATTCAAAAACATATTATATGACTCTAAAATGAAAGTTTTCCATACATACGCGGTGTAGCATTGACGAGGAAAACAATCTTGAGGTAATTTCGGTTCTTTGCTTTTACCGAACCCTGGAAATTTTCCCATAGCATCCATATATTCCCCTTTAGAGTTTTTTCGTCCGCCTATTGTTAATTCGTCTACGTACGATACTAATGTTTGCCACGGATGTTTCATATCTTCCTCATCTGGTCTTTTAATGGTTTCTTTACTTAGTACATTTGGCAATTCTTTTCCTTGACGTCTAACTTTATCTGGTGTAGTTCTACTAGACATTTGAGCCATTTCGTATTGTTCATTCTCATCTGATAGAAAAAATAAAATATTAAATAGGTAAAAAAGATTTGTCACATGTAGATAAAAATGTAGCTTTTAATCAGTGCGTTTTATAGACAGTAATGATAAATTTACCAAACCCGGTTTATAAAAAATAAAACAAATATTTTGTAGTTAAATTAGTTACCTTTAGAATCCGACGGCTGCGTGTGGTATCCAGACGAAGATTGATTTAACAAACGTTGAGCGACTACTTGGTTCGTTATCGAAACGGTTTCATCTAAATTTTCTTTTGAATCCTCTCTTATGCTTGTTATTTTGTGTTCAGTTGCTAAATCACGAACGTCTTTCAAAGTCTCCTGGCTGCCATGATTTAAATTATTACCAGCCTGATATAAATTTGGATATGCAAAGTCTGATCCTACTGAAATTGGCCTAAAGGGACAATTAATTATATTCACACAACAACCAAAACATAAAATAATTTACAAGGAAAATATAGGTACCTGTTTAACGCTTCTTGATAACTGTGACTATAAATATTATCATGAGGAAAAAGAATTGTTTCTTGCACAGACGATGAATACCTTTGCTCGCTGGGTATGGATGCTTTTTTCTCTTTCATGGCACGTTGTTGTAACATAAATTCATTAACTAGCTCTTCTAATTTAGTTTTTTTATCAGTCTCTTTACTCCTTGATATAAGGAAACCTTTTTTTCTTACAATAGAACGTATTCTATCAAAACTTTTAGCTAATTTTGAATCCTCGCCAACCTCCTGAAATTAGGAATTCATTATTTAAGATGTACAACATGTATTATACATGTAATAAATTCATATAAAATAGAACAATGTGTTACCTCTTTCCTATTCTTAAGCTCTTCGCTGTTAAAACTGTTGAGGAGCAAGGCAAGGAAGAGATTGAGCACCATAAAGTTGCCCATTACGAGAGCGGGTAAGAAAATGAAGAAACAGCTCTCAGCGCCGCTCGCTTTCTCCGCCCGCATGCAGTCCCATAGAGGTTCAATCCATTCACCACACAGAATGCGAAATATCATCATGAACGAATGAAAGAAATCATTGAAATTCCACCTTGAAACAGAGATTTACTATATAAACCAATACATAATCTACTCATTCACAAGTTATGTATTACATACCTAGGCACAGGATCTGGTTCAAACTTTTCAGGAGTGTATGACTTAGAAAATAACTGCATACCGATAACAGCAAATATGTATATAACTATTACTAAAACAAACGTCAAATTACCAAGAGCACCTATAGTTGATATGATTATACTCAACAACACTTTCATCGTAGTCCAAGATTGAGCTAACTTTAGCACTCGCAACTGCAAGAGAATTTAAGAAAAAATAATTTCATTAAAACTGAATAAAAGACGAAATGCAATTAAGTAATGAACTTACCAAACGCAATCCTCTTAATACAGATAAACCATCAACAAGCTCAAATAAAAGATCTAATAGACTTGCTGATACTATTATCAAATCAAAAATATTCCATCCGCAAGAAAAGAAATCCTTACTCATTGCCATAACCTTCATAATACATTCCAAAGTAAATATAGAAGTAAAGACCTAAAATACAAAGAACAACATTAAATAATGCCAATTAATTTAAGATACAAGCGTATGTTTTTTAAAGTACCTTATTCCCAATATCTAAAGCTTGTCGGACATTTTCACTCATACCATGGTGTTCCAGTGCGAGAAATAATGTATTTAAAACGATACAAGTCGTGATGAATAATTCAAATAGGGGATCTTTAACGATTCCGTACAAACAGTTCTGGAATTGCAGCCAGGACTCGTAATCAATACAGCAAGTAACGCAGCACTCGCAATTTCTGTCGACGAGTTCATCTAAGAAAATAATGACAACAAAGTATTTGAAGACCCGTCGAAGTTTACAACACTGACACACTTGAATTTTGTAAAGAGTTAATGAAAACGGCAGAAGCATTAAGCAGAATTTACATTTTTCGAGTGCAAGCTTTATTTTGCAGTTATTTTCTAGTTTTACGTTTTTACAATAAGATCAGACATGCAAACAAAAGCAGATAAGGAGCTAAATAGGAAAGACGCAGGACCGGATCTTCGAAATCGAAAAGTCAGTTGGTTTTATTCTATTGTCTTTGAGTTTGACAAAATTACTTATTAATTCTTAATCGGATGGTTGATTATGATTATTTGTATTAAATTATCATCGGTTTTAAATAAATTTAATTGATATTAACATGAATGTATGCGACACGAAAGCGATAGACAGATAGTACATCGACCGCTTGCAGTATACCCTGCAGTCTTCCCGTAAGGAACAGGGGTGGACTGGGGGGCGGAAGCGTTTGCATCTGTAGTGTTTTACTAACCTGTGAAGTAAGTGCAATTTTGCTCGTAATTGCCCATATGAGATTTGTGCGTGGCTGCCAATAAACTGAGCTCATTAATTTTCGTCGTTTCCGCTTGGGGGAGGTCGGGCGCGTGCTTGTATGGCCAGTCCGCCCCTGGCGATATTAATGAGGGTAGAAGCGAAATTGCAATTGTGTTATTTAAACGTGATCTATGGGTTTGTTCCATAGAATTGTGATACTAATTGTGTTTTATCAGCCACTATTATAAATAAAACTTTGTTATTGTTATAGTGAATTAACTATTTAACATACAAATATAGCTAGTACCCTCAGATTTATTACTTTGAGTTAGTAGAATACTTTGCAGTCATTATCATCTTTAGTAGACAATCGATTGTTAAAATATAAATTGAAAACTATAAAGTATTCTATCAATGTTGTATTGTATCAAATTATTTGATCAGTTCTAATTAATTTGATCACAGAATAAATGCATTTCATAAATAATTCAACCTTCGAATAGATTATTGATTTATGCCTGATGATTTTGGATAGTATTGATGAAAGATATCTAAAATGCTAACAAATATTGTTAGTAAAATATGTACATAACAAATGATATATGAATTAGAAACATGTTAGGAAGAATCACCTGTAACAGATTAGTTACACTGAATTTTTAGTTAATTTACATTCGTTGCCAAAAATGAAGAAATAAGCTTGCAGTTAAATAAAGGACAACGCAATTCAATGTTATTGAATATTAAAATTCGATAAAAATAAGTAAGAGATCATGCGTTATAGGTATTTATATTGTAAATCTTAAAGAAACTATTCTACTTAATAAATTATAATACGTTATTGCTCTATGAAGTTAGGAGTCGTTGTGAATTCGGTCGTCAAGAGCTCTGTGTCGGCAAAGCATTCATTCTTAAATTGTGGTACTTATTGTGCTCTCTTATTCTAAAGCGTGCCTATACTTTGAAGCAATGCAATCAAAAATTTATAAATTCTTTAAATTTACTACAATATAAATGCATAAAAAATTTGAGTGCATTACTTATTGGAAATTTAAAAACTAAAACGTTGTTTACCTAACACCACAATCTGGTTGAGGTAATCAGGATTTACAGGGTATTTTTCTTGTATACTGCTTTTCTCGTCCTTCTTTTTTGTTTTTTCCGGTTTTTTTTCCGTTTTGACGGGATTACTTTGTGTTGTCTCCTGGATGTGACTTTCCTGTAAAAGTGATTACATTTTTATAACTAGAAATTAATTTAAAAAGTCAATGTTTCTGACTGAATGTGACTCTGTAACGCCAGCGCTCAATTCAAATTAATTACATGTTTGAACTAAGGTCTATTTTTTATATCATAAGGTAGAATCAAATCAAATCAAATCAAATCAAAAGGTAGAATCATAGGCCACCCGAATTACAGATGCGTTACCAAACCTTAACAGGCGAAGGAGACGCACATAAAGAGTATATTTTCCCTTCCTAAGCGTCCCCTCTACCGTCAAATTTACTTAACTTAAGCTCGACTTCTTTCTTGCCTACAAGTTTTTTTTTATAAGAAAAGGAGGCAAACGAGCTGCGAGAACACCGAGGTGATCATCGACGCCTATAGACGTCCGTAATACCAGAGGAACTACAGATGCGTTGCCGGCTAGTTACTCCATCCGTACCTTCAGTATTAAATATAATCTTACTTGTATGAGTGGTATTTGAGGTACGGGTGTCGGCGGCTGATGTGGCAGCAGGGGCGGTGGCATTAGCAGCGTCCGCCGCGGATGAGGGTGTGGAGCCTGGTCGTCAGACGTATGCTCGCCCTCATCGTGGTCGTCCACCACGCCGCTGTCATCTAATGACGACTCCCTGTTGTTACTGTGGTCGCTTAGCTGACGTCCAGCCACGCTTAGCGCACCACGACCTGGTAAATAAAGAAGATTGTTTAATTTGTTACATTTCTGTGGTTTTTATTCCTGGAGCAAGTGTCTTCTGTCGCTCTTGCATTCTCCGTACTAAGCTAGCTCTTAGTCTATATTTAGTAAAACAAATCTTAGTTATTTATAATCAAATGTCCAATTGTGGTAAATACATTATCAATATGTTGTCCATACTAATCCTGTACTTCACCGATTGTCCAATTACCTAATGCATTGTCAGGATGCAGGGTGTGCGGCGGCGGCGGGGGAGGGGGCGGCGGCGGCGGGGGCGGGGAGCCGCTCGGGGTCACTGACCTCGACCGTGATCTTGACCTACACATGGAAATGAAGGTACGATTACTGGAGAATATATGCAACTCAATCAGTAAATTTTTCATATGTTTATTGAAATATACCTACTTACTCTTTGTTAAAAAATATAGATACTGAGAATTTGACCTATTCTAGTTATTCAACTCTCTACTTTTTAAGTCAAAAAATTTTGGATCATGTTGCTTTAATAACAAACTCTTCATTAATTTCGTAGATTGAATTTTTAAAAATTAGAGCGCGTAACGGTGTGCTAAGCGCATCCCCTTGCCACGCTTGAGCTTGCATTAAAAACGATATTAATATGCAAATTTCTCATTACTTTGATGCCGGCTCTTTTAAAACCGATGTAGGTGAAGGTAATTTCCATTCAGCACACTCTCTACTGAGATAATTTGCTACTACATTGAAATCGTTTTAACTAACGTTTGAAATTTAAATGCTTGATTAGAGTTAAATTCATGAATTGTTATAAATAACGTCATGGCACAGTTCTGGGGCTTTCCGTCAGTCTAATTAGTTGGTAGCGTTATTATATTTCCGGAATATTTTTAAAATCCGTTTTGTATTTTCACATATCATAGAAAATAGCATAAAAGTCTCCTACGATTGTTGCATTAAAAAATTCTTCAATTTCTTTTTCCGATTCTTTTAACCTTAGGAACAAATATTATTTTTCGCACCTTTCAGAAACCGCCGCAACTGCCGTCACCTGATGTATAGAACTTTTGCCTCTCTTTCGTCTTCTCGTTCTCTTTCTAGAGTATGAAGACAGCAGTAGTCCCTTCCTTGCGTCGATACGCTTTTTTGACTCTTTGGCCAGAGTCCTTACAGACAGCGACGTTGGGTCAAAGCTGAATGTAGAGTCGTCTCTATGCTCATTTAAGTCTTTTTTCCTTTCCTACAATAAGATATTCAATTAATAGAGTGGACATTCTAAACTTTTATCTGCAAATTATAAACGTTAGTAGCGCAACGAATTCCACTTAAACGGGTAAAATAAACTTGCAAAGTGAGAAGTCAAGCTTCGCTTGTGTTGTCCTGTCTATATATATATATATAGGTTAATTGAATTTGTTAGAAGTAGAAATTTTTAATGTCATTTCTACATTGTGTAAACTACTCATAAGTGTAAAATATGTATAAACATACCTCTTGTGTAATCTGTGACTCTTCTTCATAGCTGAGCGCTACCACAGCTAGCATCAAATTTATGAGGTAGAAAGAGCCAAAGAATACAACGACAGTGAAAAAGGACACTGACATTGGACCGCAAGACGACAGCACCTAAAAATTATTGGCTAATGTTAAATGTTTCTATTATGATATCCTTCGATCATAGTTTCATAATGAAACATCCTTTCATGGTATTTAAAAAAACCAAAGAAATGTTCATCAGCTCAAATTCACGCCTTTTCTCTCCGGGGTAAACGTTACCAGTAATTAAGTAAAACGTGACTAAATTATTCTGTAAGCGACATTTAACGAGCATAGTTTTGCGGGTACACTTCAAGCCTACGTCAGCTATTAACCGTAATTTGATGAACGCCCGTGCAGCCGTATCCTTTAGAGCGGGCGCACACCTTTGACTAAACTATCACACAACTGTTGTGCGATTGTCGATTGTTTCGCAGCCAATTCAACTGTTTAGTTGCATAACTAAAAATCGAATAGTGTGCGTACCATATAAGCTCGTAGGAATCAACGCGCGACTACAGTTGTGCGATATATTTAGTCAAAGGTGTGCGCGCGCTCTTAAAATTCAACCCGCGTACATTTTATTTGCATTTGGCTGAAATCACATTTTTTACATCATGTTTATTGGGAATTACATTTGTTGAATAAATGAATAAATCCTTAAGGTTCATTCGCACATAAATTAATTTATGCAGGTAAGCAGTTACGTTAGTGAAAACGTACTCTAACGTCTTATGTTACATTTATGTTAACAGAATATGTTGTTGCAAATTACTATGGATAGGGATCACAATACCATTCGTAATAGTGGTTAAAAAAGGTTTAAATTTCAGGTCCAGGTTTCAAAGTCAGGGCTCGTAAACCTTTGGCATTTAGATTTCTAATTACAGTAGATACTGGATTTAATTTATAATGATCCGCTTTTAGTAGCTAAATATTGTTTTGCAGTACGTTGTATTTATTCAAATTAAGTGATATTTATTTAACGATTACGTATTTGTCCAAATTGCTTAAGAAAATATCTGAGCAACTGTTGACATTGCAGAGGGTCTGTTCTAAGGGATAAGACAGTGGGACCCTTAAGGTAACAACGTTGCCTAAGTAAACAGCCGGTAAATGATTATAGTAATTGAGTTTGTAGTACTTGCTTAAAATGGAGGTACAGAGACTAAATATACTTTTAAGTTTGGTCTAGTTTGCTTAGACTGTTTTTTTTTATTAGTGTTCTTTTGATTTTCATAGTAATATGAAATTCGTACTCAATTTAATGCAATCACGCGATAAATCCGCAATTAGACATGAATCCTTTCATTAGCCGCCGCCTGCGATTTAAGCTCGAATAAATTTGATAGCGGGCTATTAAATAAATAACGCTGCTCTAGCAAAAAAAGACGCATTACAGAAATTCAGAAAGAGATTACTTTAGAGTTGAATTAATTAAAAAGTTAAAGGTTTAAGTTATTACTTAACCAATTTTTTTTTTACTTTACGACCTACAAACTTTTCTACCAAAAGAAAAAAAATCTTTCTACCACGGTACTTTGTGGGGCAATAAAACATTGAAATATCATGTAATTAGGATGTATTCAATTATGTCTAATTGACACAACCAGATGAAGTGAGGTCATGTACTAATTTCATAGAAAAAACTTACCATATTATACACATTTTCCCAATAATCTAATGTTATAAGTTGAAATGTGGTGAGCATAGACCATAAGAAGTTGTCAAAGTTCGTGTACCCGTGGTTGGGGTTCGGGCCCACACATAGACACGTGTATTCCGCAGGGCAGTGTCGGGCACCGGTTAAGTTGCCGCAAATTATTGGTATCTCTTCTTCGTTCACCATCCAGTTAGACGGTTGTCTAATCCAGCTGGAAACATTACAAGGTTATTTTCATATAATAGAAAATTCTTTCGTAAGGGTTGGGGGCAAGCGAGCAGCGGAAACACCGAGTTAGGATAATTTTAAATTCATTCTAGTCAAAATTATTCGTTTTAATGGAATTTTAAATTAGGTTTAGAAATTTGTGATATATAAGATGTGATTTAGACATAAGATTCAGATGTAAACTTATGTTTTAAATTAAAAAAAATAAAGTAATAAAGTACACGAGCTCCCCAGGTCTCTGACTAAAATGTGTTAGAGGAACGACAGGGCGGCATAGAGACGCCAAAAAAACACCGAGTTAGAATCTATATCAAATTTTTAGTCTTAATTAAATTACGAATGACTTAATATGACAGCAAATATTGTTAATTAATAGTATTTTTTACTTACTGCAACCATAGTTCATCGGTAAAGTTTTCTCCTGGCTTAACGACTAGATTCTTGACAC
>LD688973.1:2783606-2793731 GCA_003118335.3 Papilio memnon | reverse complement strand
TGTTTGTAGGAAAGCCATTGTTGATTTTGCCGTCTTTAAATAATTTAATCCACCTTTAAATGTTACATTTTGTTTATCATTCTTCATTTTTAATTTACAATTTATCTTTTTTGTAGTATACTTTAAAGATCAACATGTGAATGAAACATTAAAACTCTTTCAAAACTATACATTTGATCACAAACTTAGGAATTTTTCCTATACTGTTTACCACTCAGCAATATTCAGCTATAGATCGGCCTCTCAAATCTGAACTGCCTCTTGAATACCAATAGTGTTCTTGACAGACTCTTCTCATTTATCGATATTGAGATATGGATAAACTACAGTTTAACGGCTAAGCTGAAACTAATTTTAAACACTTCGCTTCGTAAGTCAACATTTTAATGGAATTGGGAGTCTAAGCGTGGCCTTAACACGCTGTTACATATTTAAATATCATTTTAGTAGTCGGACCTGCTTGTGATAAACTATTAGGTAATAAATTAGTGCTTGACTAACTGTAATCTCCTGATTGTGAAGAAGATAATATTTCCATTTAGTATAAATGTGATATTTATAAATGAAAAATGATTTTTGTTGGAGATTTATATTTAACTGGGGCGTTTCTTTTTTAATATTAGCACAATCTACGGATAAATTCCTGATATAACTATATTGAAGCCTACAAACGTAATACCTGGAAGTTTCAGCGAAAAATTGGGCGAATAGTTCGAAAATATCGTTAGGTATGGAGTCACTCAATCAACAGAAAATAAACATTTATGATAGAGGATGCTCACGTGATATTAAGCGACTGTATCAATCAATATGTGACACGTGCTGTAATATTGACACTGTCAAAAATAGTACTGTGGTAGCACTTGGCATGATTGCGTTGTCCGCTCTAGTTTTAAGAGCGTGCGCACACCTGAAATAAAACTATCGCACAACTGTTTAGTCGCACTTTGATTCTAATGAGCTTATATTAAGGTGCGCACACTATTCCATTTTTAGTTGTGCAACTACACTGTTGAATGGGCTGCGAAACAATCGACAATCACACAACTGTTGTGCGATAGTTTTGTCAAAGCTGTGCATCCGCACGTAAGATAACGTAGTAATTATCTGGCTTTTAAAAACTAAATGAAGCATTCACATTTACTGCAAAGTAATTGCGGATGCATTTTCCAGGTAAATGTGGTGACTGGAATCTGGAATAATTTGTGCCACCATTTACTGGCTTTGTTTAAATTTGCTACCGTTGAATTTTGACGACAACGATAAAATAATTAATCGTTGTATCACTGGAATAAGTCATAGGTTAAACTGATTTAATACAAAGTATAGCTTCATTGTATAAATTAGTTTTAAGGAAAGATTATGTTAATAACCTATGATTGGACAAGTCAACTCAAAATGCTATTTCTAAACAGGTGATAAAGGTGATGAACAAGTTTTTGGGTCGTATTTTAAAAATCTTTTATTTATTTTCAATAATTCTGAAAGAAAATTTCAATTACATTTCTAAAGACATTAAAGTCGTGCTTGGTAGTATCCGAATTAGGATTTTTGCACTCCACGGTATGTTGTTTTTAATCTTAGATACAAACTAAGATATCTTTTACTAGAGAATAGTGATAATGGTGATCATTATTTATCACCCAAGAATTCAATATAAAGGGTCGACGAGATGGCGGAAACTTAAGTGAAGTAATAAAACTTTCTGTTACCTTTTTATTGGAGATCATATCTATAAAATTCTTTGTCGCTTCAAACAAAAAAAGACGAAAATGTAAAAAGAAATTTTAAACCACACTGTTTTTATTAATATGGTATTACAGATTTTATACTACACTAGTCACTCGCCGTGACTTTTCTTGGTAAAAGTTACTTGCTAAGTTAATTATGTACGAGTAGCTTATGATAAAAAAAAATGATTTGGTAGTTTTTTTTCTGTATTTGTTCAAGTAAATAATAAAACAGAAATCAATTATCAAGGATATAACGTCAATAACATTATTAATTCATGTGACAATATTTACATATGCGTATCAGGATAAAATTGACCTCGGTTCTATCCCTTTATGTAAAAGAACATTGACAACCGTTTATCCTGTGAATGTGGTCATATGGACGATAAATTCCGAGTGTGTAGCGGACTTCGTCGATCAATGGAAAAAGTTAAGCTTTTTTTTTGATACCGAAAACTTGATATTCTTAAAAACCATCATAATTTTTTGATCTCTAGTACGGTTTTAATTTTAACCACTTCGAAACACTTCACATAAAGTTTTAAAATAAATAGCTGAAATACAAAACTGCTAAATTGCAAGTGAACATTAAATTCAGGATTTGCAGCTGTGTCGCGCCGACATGTGCAGTTGTGTTTAACTTTTGTCATTATTCCGCTCTAGCTTTTGAGTGTGACACAATACTATATATTTCACGATAAATTTATACGTGATTTTATACTTACAGTTGTACGTAAATATACAGTTTTACGACAATATCAGATTAACCAAAAAAATTGCACAAAGTTGACTTAATAAAAGTCTTAACTTTTTTATATTACTTCCTTAAAACGAATTAAGAAAAATTGTCACTTACCTCATCATAAATAAAATTGTCAATTTCCTCGAGCGGTCGTCCGTAGAGGTTGGGCGGGAAGGGCTCGTACTTGCGCGGCAACCGCGCACCGTCCTCCACACTGAGCCGGCGGCGCGGCATGAAACCGAACTCGCGCACCAGCTGCGCGCCGCGGGAACCCGCGCGCCTCGCCGACTCACGCGTGAACGGCGTGACGAGCGCGCGCGGCTCCTCGCGCCCATCACGCGCGTCACGCCCGTCACGCCCCTCGCGGCCCGCCGCCGGCTCCGCAAACGTCACGTCCAGCGGGATGCGTAGCTCGTCCCGCCGCGGCCGCTCCGCCGCCTCCGCGAGCTCATCGCGGGACTGCGAGGCCGCAAGCGGGGCGGCCGCCTCCGGGTTGGTGGCCTCGAGCGTGCGCACGATTTCCCCGAGCAGTCGGGAGCCGTCGATCTCCTCGCCGGGCGAGTTAAGCGGCGCTGGCGGCCCGAACGACAGCCGCCGCTCGTCCTCCTCCATGCTGGCTACGCGCGCCCCCGGCCCATCGCGCCGCCCCAGCGCCGCCTGCCGCCGACCACTATCTGCTCGCACCCGGCGCCATTCTCAATTAATACTGCCACCTGAAATGAACAACGAGCGTTTAGTATTACTCAACACGTGTTCTAAAGTTTAAAATGTTTCGGTCTATTTACGAACCGCATTCGATTCGTAAACATGCTAATGGTTAAAAACTCGTAAATCGGACCAGTTTCCTACAACAATGAAAGTGAGATTTATTGACTCTTTATATAACTCTAGTCAAACATTTTATGGAAAAAAGTTATACCTTAACACTCGTAACGAAGGAGCTTTGAAGAGTTGCATAACCTTAAACATCTAATCAAAGTTTTATTGATCATCAATTGTATTCGACGTCAATCTATAATAACTTACATCGGCCAATATTGGAATTGAGAGTTTATTATGAGTGGAAAGATAGACATTAATTTGTATGTTCTGAAATATCATAAAGTTGTAGTTTTAAAGCATGTTATCATATGAAATAAAAAACACAGACATAACATCTAAGATAAAAACAAATGAATACTTTGTGTATTCTAAATATTTGCACGTCTATAAAGAAATTCACGCAGTTAATACAGTGAGTCATAAAATAAAAAGCCGGCTAGCAATAATAAATCTTTTAATAGAATTGTATGTAAACAGGCAATTCGAAGATATGCTTACATTGATTTAAACATAGACACAAGTTTCTGTGTATTTTAGTGCATGTCTGTCAACGATTGTGAACGCCGCTAGTTTCTAATCGGACTAATTAAAAAGATTAAGAAAGTAAACTTTCAAAATTTGACGAATTATCTTCGAAACTTTTGTAAAATAGGTCAAATTGTTAACGATCCTTCACTGTCTAAATTCATAGGCGATCGGTGGCATAAATACCTACTAAAATATACTTATATAGCTTCACTTTTAAGACGTAAGTGTTAGATGAGGTAAAAGTTATGTAGAGCCTTCGCCAGTCACATCTTTGGTACCCGTTGCCCCAACCCATATGGAATAAAGTGTTCCCAGAAAGGACATAAAACTAATGAAATTGAACATGACATTGAAAACGATGTATTTTCAATTCCACCGGTCATTTTTCAAATTCAATTCCTTTTTTATTTTATACTAGCTGTTGCTCGCGACTTTATCTACGTGGAATTAAATAATAGTAAAACAAATGAAGCCTGTGTTAGTTTTGAATTATTTTAATACATACAGAAATACAAATTTTTCCTCTTTATAATACTAGTATATTTACATTTGTCAGTTTTCTATTATGTCGATACAACAGTACAAAAATTAATTCCAATATTACCATAAAAAATGTAAGTATGTATTATACGAAATAAAGCAATATATTGAGACAATACAAATCAGAGAAGCGAGTCAGTTAGCTATATTTTACAGAAGATAAATGAAGTGTAATGGCGATGCGAAGGCGCTACCGCCTAAATTCAATTCGTGTCTCGGCAACTTACAGAATCAATTCCCCGAGCACTTCCGGCCCACTGGACGGGAAACAAATCTACACATACTATAAATTCTGTTAATTTCCGCTGAATTTTATCATGCCATCACTGTATGCGAAAAAGTGATTTGTTTGTGTTTCAAATATGGTGAAAAAAAAAATAAAAGATAAAAATAAAAAAATAAAAACCCAAATACGTACCATTCATCATGGGCGTATTTGGGTGCGGAGCGAAACCCCCCCCCCTCGATAATCGAACAATATAAAATAGATATAAAAAATACTTTGAAAGGGCATACTAATGTATTATAGTACCTACTCAATAGGGGTCAAATGATTTAAATTAAATACCTTATACTAACATTAAATACATATGTGTGAGCAGAGAAGCTGTCCAGGGCATTACAGCACCTCAATTACGGGATTGTTATTGTCCCAAAACAGGATATGTTGGTATTGTTCTAAATGCAGAACATGTCTTGCTTCACTTATAGGGTAATATACAAAGCGTTTTTCCTTCCCTCGATGAACTCGATGAGGGGTTTTTGCTCTAAAAATTGCCCACTCTAGAGATCAATTAAACATAGTCTTGCCAGGCTAGGATTAGGCAACCTGGTTACAACATGTTTAAAAAATGTGCTCTTTCACGTAATGTAGGTTTCATCAGGAAAACAAATGAGGGAAGGTCATCACTAGTGTGGTATCTCTGACTGTTATAACGTTCTGCGTGTGACGGGATTGTGTCGCAGACATGCAACAATAGAAGTCACTGCAATATGCCGCCGCTTACTAACGCAGTAATTTAATCTTTAAATCTGGAATTTATTGTATTTATAGAAATATCTAGAAATTCATGTTTAATAAATTAAATGGAGTAGGAAAAGTAAAACTAAACTGAAATCGAAAATTAAAAACGGCTAAACTCACGTTTTATCCTCCGGTGACGGCACCGGAGGATAAAACGTGAGTTTAGCCGTTTTTAATTTTCGATTAAGATAATGTCTCACGATGGTTTAAATAATTTAAAACTAAACTGTTCAAAGTTTTCAAATCTGAGATAATGAATAAAAAGTTAAGATTGCAATACATTCGTTATTTTGATGATTTCATATATATTACTTTTGTTATATTCGTTAGAAATATAGGGAAAAATTGTAGAAAATGTTTACCATTTTTAAAATTAATTTGAAGTTTTGCGTTTGCACTATTTGTACAATTCGCTATTGCGGTTTATTAAACGTCGAGAGTATTCAAAGTCTCGTAACAGACAAGTGTAAACAAAAGGCAATGAACGTTAGACGTTTCTACGCCTTTAAATGTGTTCCGTTTACATCACCTTGCGAATTTGTTTACGATTTAAAAAAATAACTTTCAACACAAGATATTTACAACTAGCTGTTCCCTTGCGGCTTCATCCGCATGTAATTATAAGAACTTTATTTTATTGTTTACATTTGTTAAATTCTCAATTGCAAATGTCAAAATACCAATTACCTTGCTTCCTTGATGTTGGCAGCAACTTATGGAGTCTTTCCCACATTAGGGTTGTTAAAGCGTGACGTGACTATAGGGCTTTTTACTAAAAAAAAAGAATTATTCAAAAATATGCTGTAATTGCTGACATCTTAAGCAACAAAGAAGTGTGTGTTTACGCTTTATTATATTAGTATAGATTATACATTAGTTTGTTGTGTGTATCAAAGTTTCAGTAGATTCCTATAAATATTTCAGGTCAAAAACCATTTAACCAATTATAAGTAGTTAAAAGATTCCCTTTTAGTCATGGTTTACACTTTCGCACATACATAATTTTGTATGTTAGGGTGCGTTCACATCGGTTGTTCAATCTCGCCAGATGTGTACTCATCCTTATATTGCTTCACGCCCGAACTGAAGCAAACCGCATCACAGAATCAGACTCAAAGGCCGTGAACATACATTACGTAAAGGGATTTTGTTATTCAGATCATGTCGCTACATTTGACTTTCCTTCCCTATAACATTGGGCAAGGATTTATTTTATTAAAGAAAATCCATATCTTTCCCTCTGTATATTTAACGACGGTTAAAAAGATTTCTCTACAGGAGTAACTACAGATGACCAATTAAATGTCATCTCTTGCCTAAAGCAAGCAACAAAAACATTATAGATGCTAAAATGATAATTGTGATAAAAAATTAAAGCAATATTCCTTTCCTTTTACTTACTATTTATATTATTTACAATTCCAAAAACATTATTTCATAAGTAAAAAGTATTTTTATGATAATAGACGACCATCTTTTAGGATACAAACTGCCCTGTCAACGTGGCGCACGGCTTTGATTCAATTTATGCCTCAACGACTGCCAGATTCAATTTCCAGGAGCATTTCCGAGTCAATGAACTAAACAGAAACGTTTTCCACTAAGAACTGCCAATATTGACTAACATAAAGGCCGGAATACACGGATTACTTAGAGCAGTTGATACCGACATCTTGAAGCACCTGCATTTTAACGGAGACACTAAAATGTCGGTGTATGGCTAACGTTAACTGTTGATTGCCGATGTCCACTGCTTGTAGCATACCGAGTAAAAAGTACGCCGCCTCTAAAAAAAAATAATCTTCTTTTGCTAGATAAACAAAGAATGTTATACAAAAAAGTAATCAGTTCTCCATATCTATGCTAATATTATAAAGAGGAAAGTTTTTTTATTTTTGTATGTATTGAAATAACCTAAATACTACTAAGCCCTTTCAAAAATTATTTCGTTCGTTAGTTATCGCTTAGTAACACAGGCTATATTTTCATTATTTTTTAATTTTACGTGGTCGAAGTCGCGAGCAACGGCTAGTTTATGATAAGAAGGAAAACGAGCTACGGGATCAGTGAAGTGATAATAAAGTTAAGAGTATGTCCACAAAATAACAAAAATCAAAAGCCATTGTTAATTATTTCTTTAAAAAATATAAATTTACTACATTATAAAGTTGAAAAATAAAAGTACAAAATGTTCCTGTTGGCCTCTTATAAGTGACAAAGGCTTTGTAACGCCTCTCTCGAGCCGCCTTCCGACAGATTTGAATCTCGAACGTATCGCCGGCGGCGATCTCTTCCAGCGATGCCACTTCAGAGGTGCCTTTTTGTATTCAACGATATTTTGAATTATTTACGATCATATTTCTCTTGATATTAAAATGATCAATGGCATTATCAAACATTTGATATTAGATTACAGATAGTCATTTAATTTACATAAAAGTTATATAATTAACTGTTTTTAGTCGCTAATCGACTTACACATTATAACGTCAGAATTATCTATAGAGGTGTGTATACAAGCACTAGTCGACTACCTTTAATTTCTGTCTCTGTCATCGCCAGGTGCTGGCTACGTGTTTGACAATCATCATCTCCTCCACCTTATCCTACTTCCTTGGGCCGGCGAACCGGGTTTTTATCCTCCAAATCGGTCATCCGTCATCTCAGTCACCACTCCCTTCTTGATCACGTCCATCCATCTCTTTCTAGGTCCAACGCTACCAGTGTACCCCTCCATGTTCATAACTAACGTCCTTCTTGCTACATGCGATTCATCCCTTTTCATAACATGCCACGTGTATGACAATATCGTCGGTAAATTTTTTGTCACGATTTTAAACATGGCAGAGCAAATCTGACATTTTGTAAATTCCTAGTCGCTACATTTTAAATGCTAACTAATTAAACTGAAGTGTGTCGATAGCGCTATTGGTCGATTGGTTCGTGTTCTATTTCAAAAGATAAAAGCAAACTTCAGTAGTTATAGAAGCAACGCACATAGAGTGTTAGAGATAAATTAAATGTAATGGCCGCTGAGTAACAACCTCTCGAACACCTAAATCCAATTTGTGCCGCAATACGAAACTTCCAGATTGAATTTCAAACACACTCCCAGTTTACTGGGAACAATGTTTATTGCATTTACAGTATTAAAAATCTAACACAAATAAGGTTTAAGAGTTGGTTAACTTTAACACTGCCATTTCCGCGACGTGCAGTCACTAAAAGATGACAAATTGTTACGAGCTCTGAATTTATTTTAGTAATGTAATTTTACGCTAGATTTCAAGACTCTCGCAATTTGTTATTCTAAGTTAATTCTTCGTATAAACTAAAGTTTACTTTTCTTAAACTCACTAAGCTCAGTAACTTTAAGCCCTCTACAGACGGTCAGTTCTGACAATTATAACTTAAGAGTTGAGCTTTTCAATAACTGAACGTATGTAGTGGAGTTTAGTTGCATATCGCCATTTGTCACACCTCAGGGGTGCACTTGACTTGTAATCTACAGGTCTTGGATTCGAATCCCGCCATGTACCAATGTGATTTTCGATTTTCAAATTTCACATGTAGATAATTTACCCGAAGTTCTTACGGTGAAGGAAAACATCGTGATGCAACCTGCACATATCGGCAAAGAAATTCAAAGACATTTATGAAGTCAACCAACACGCACTTGGCCAGCGTGGTTGACTATGGCCTAGTCACTCCTTAGGGTAGGCTTCGAGCCCCTTAGTGGGGACGTATAGTGAGCTAGTGATGACGATTTTTTATATTAGAACATTATTATTTAAATTATCAAATAAGTATGTTTTATACTGGAGTAAACTTTATTACTAGTCTGTGCTATGTTAAGTTTTAGTAATTCTAAAGTAAATTTACAAACCGTCAAAGTTTACACAACGACTGCTACACGACGAATTAGGCTCGATTTTATGAAAGCTTAAAGTGGATTTCCACTGTGGGCTTATAATAACACTGAGCAAATTACACCCTCGCTCGTGAAAGTCTTTTATTCTTAACTTTATGAAATGTAAGCTCATAAAGCAAGTTATTTCGTTTTAGTTAGTTTTGGTTACGGTCTACGGTGATTTAATTTTAATTTCACGTATAAAAATATTTGCTAGACCGGTGCGAATTCGCAGTTTTGTAATCACGCGACCTATATATAACCCTTAATTTAGCAGGAGATAGCAAAGGACGTTTTAATCATTATTTAAAAAACCAGCTTTCTTTACAGTTTACGTCAGATGTAGCGGTCAATACTAAATTAATGTTTAATTAAGATTCATCTTACACTAAAATCATGAGTATTCCCTAACAAAAATTACTAATGTCAACTAACTACTTTTAAACAATTAATATAATTGTAACTAGCGATATTAATTTAAACACTCCACTAGAGATCTTGCCAGGAATGCGCGCCAATGTCCAATCCTCATGGCATTGACAGCTGTCAACTAGGGACGTGACATTTATACCGACAATCTAGTGTTGCCAATTGTACAGCATGGTTCTAGTTTTCTTCTTAACACTACCTAGTTTAAAATTGAGTCACTAAGTGACATTGCATATTTGAGTGTTGTCGAAGACGGGTTCTCTGAAAAGTTGCAAGAGAATTTCAAATTCAATTGTTTAGGATTAGACAAACAAATATTTAACTACGATTATTAAGTACTAGCTGTTTCCGTGCGGCTTCATCCGCGTGAAATTATAAAAACTTTATTTCATTGTTT
>LD688973.1:2738908-2753870 GCA_003118335.3 Papilio memnon | reverse complement strand
TGCTACTCTCAAACTTCCTCTAATATAAACGATGTTACATAAAATTTCACCTTTGCAATCTATCTAACATGAAATACATAATAGAATTAAAGTAGAGAATCTATAGTAAAATATATCTGTATTTGTATATTTTTCAAAACAATATTGGAACTTTCGTATAAAATTATAATCCCCTTTTGAAAAGGTCTGTGTGTGATGACGTATTATTGATTCGAGCGCAGTAATGTGGGTAGTACAAGATTGATGACTTCGCATTACGTGCAATATGCTCCACTTTACCTACAATATTACCCATAATAATAGATTATTACAAACCTCTTCTTCCAATCACCTTACATAAGTGTTTATTTATTTAAAATGTCACCACTAAATATAAATACACATTTGTTTGTTTCAACTATACTCATATCTTATTTATTAACATACTAGTGTGTCTACTTGTCTATGAAATACGATTATAAACGAAAGTTATGTCTACGAACTACGACAATGCTACGAGCTACGACTGTGCTTTATTCTACGAAGGTGCTACGAATCCTCTCAGTTTATTAGGTCTAATTTATCAATAGATGTTAAAATCAACCATTTAACCCTTAATTCGATAGTGTCCAGTGTGACGAACTAATTAAAAAAAACTTTTAACTAGTTTAAAGAATAATACGTAAGATTTTGATTTTAGTATGTTGGTAACGAATAATGTTTTTTTGCTAAAAAATCTCCGTAGTATTATTTAATGAAATTACATTTAACGTTTCTTTTAATTTCTTAAATCCTTTTTTATGGATAAAATTAAGGGTTGTTGGTTAAGCCTACTAAGCAGTGCTCTATCAATCCTTTAGAGGAAAACACATTATACATTTCAGGCACGGGACCTCAATAAAGCCAGATTTGTTGGAGTTAGTCACGGGTTTAAGACCTACTTGGATTGTAACTAAGGTAACGTTCGTTATACGTAATGTCTGCCAATCCGGGATATCGGAAAGGAAATCAAATTGTAATCGTGTCTACACTCTAATATAAAATCAAGATGTCGAGCTATTATGAACCTAATTTCCGATGAATAAGACTGAGATTATCTTATCGGTTAGCTTAGAATTGTAACAGTTGGAGAGAACGCCTCTAATAGAATTAATAAGTAGTTTTACCAACTTGTATTTGAAGAGTATAATATCTTCGGATTTACTATAAATAAAACATAAAACATAACGTCATACCCTGTACCTTGTTTGTATTTAATTTGTGATTACTGCTAATGCGCGCTAAGATACTATGCCACTAGCTGTCCCAGTGCGGCTTCGTCCGCGCGAGGTTGTAGAAACTTTATTTTGTTGTTTACATGTGACAAATTCTCAATTACATATGTCAAATTATTCTGTGTCAATGTACATATAATTTTTATTATTATTATTTCTTTTTTGTAACGGGAACGTCTTTTTCTTTTTTTTTTGTAGGAGCTTGTTATAATATATAAAACATCATTGTGTATAAAATGAAATCAACTGTGTATAAATGTAAAATTGTAATTAGTGCCATCTATTTTTTTACGGCCACGGAAGATCAGCACATGCGCTGAGTGGCTTTTAAATAAATAAAAAAAATAAGATCCATACAAATATAGTAAGAAATCTGTCGATAATCTCTTAGAGTACAATGTCAAACCATAAAACTTAGAGAAAGTTGGTCTATAAATATTCTACTGTTTCATGTTCTTTAGTTTTACAGCCAATGAGGTAATGGATCGATTACATTGTAGTTCTTATAATATGAAAATATAAACATTGTAGTTATAATGTTTGCTGTTTCCAAATTGTTATTTTATACCATAAGAGATTTTAAAATTTAAAGCATTTGTTTATTAAAAAGAAGTTATTATCTATTTGGAAAACACATTTTTAATAAAAATATCATCTTATCATCAACTTTTGGATAGTCGATAAATTGTAAGCTTTGAAATTCTTTAAAAATCTTAATTTTTCAATAAAAAGTTGGCAAATAAAATAACATGGCGATATGAACATTCTGAAATTGTATAAAGTTACCCATTTTCAGCTCCAGTCAGTTTTATCTCTCCATTAGCGGCATCAGACTCAAGTAGTACTCTGCAACGATTTCTGTATGCACATAATTTTACTTTTTCAATAAAATATTGCGCGTAAGTACATCGAAATAAATCCGATGTATAGGCGTGAATGAATCTGGATAATTTATATTCGACAGCCGCCGCCGCCTCGCTCGCATCACGCGTACTCACTAACTTATCGCTGGCTTTATAAGAACGAACATCCCTTTCATGTCAGCCAGCTGGTGACATAAAACACGATTATAGAACAAGCTATCTTTAAAGTATACACTGTTTGTAATTTTTCGTCTGCTTCAAGCTAAAACTTTTTTTTTAAGTAGCTTAAATTTATTACAAAAACATATCATTTCGCCAAACTGCCAAAGCAGTCTACTGGCGAAATCTGCACCCATTATACATATGTGTCTATACTAAATACACTTTGGTGACCGGTTGTTAAATATTCTATGGCAGATGAAATTGCGTGTTTTGTTTAAATATCCCTAAATTCTTATCTATTACACTTGACTAGCTGTTCCCATGCGGCTTCATCCACATGAAATTGTAAAAACTTATTTTTTGTTTACATTTGTCAAATTCTCAATTGCAAATAAAAATGATCGTTACCATAATAATCTTGTTTACTTGATGTTGGCAGGAACTTATGGTCTCTTTGCTACATTAAGGTTTTTATCCAAAATGTTTACCCCCTAAGTTTAATATCGTGAAAATATATAGCCTAAATCGTGTCGTAAGTGTACGGCTTTTTATTAAAAAAAGAATTATTCAAAATTATGCTGTAATTGCTGACATCTTAGGCAACAAAGAAGTGTGTGTTTAGGCTTTATCATATTAGTATAGATAAAAAGAATAGAGTATATATTTTAATGTAAATAACATGTTTGTGAAGAAAACAAACTTATTGGGTTTTAATTAAACGTTTTAAACATCGAGTGACGCAATGTTTCGGTTAAGTAAAACTTAATTACAATTGGAAACAGCTCCGTTCGCCGCCGGATGTCGGGTGGCACTGCGGCGGATGTCATTTCCGCTTTTTGTCGTATTCAAACGCGCTCGTTCACAGACAAATATTATTACTGAAAGTTCTTTCGTCGCTTTTACTTCGCCCTTCAACTGTTCTAATGAAAGTGTTTTTTTTTACCCTTTTGTTTTGATCATTTGGAAAAGCTAACGTTTTTTTGCAATGCGGTTTTTACAGGCGTTAATTTATAAATCTGATAAATTATTAAAATCCATCCTGAGGAACACCCTTAGTGGTCAAAGCGCCTGTGTATCATGCAAAGTATTGTTGCACTTTAATAAAAGTTGAATAATTGAAAGTTTTTCCATCCATCCATTGTTAAAATGTTTAGTTACCTAAAAAATTCCATTTGACTACACCCAAAAAAGTCAAGAATATCGAAGTCTTACCTACAATTTATGCCTTTTCTTTTCTAGCTCTTCAATAGCACTTGAGAAGTTTGAGAATGGCTTGAAAATCTCAAAGTTGTTCCTCAAACGAGGTTTTATTAAAAGTGAGAAGGGAAACTTTGATCTACCGGAACTTGAGGTACTCGATACCAATCGCTTATCGGAAAAAAACTTTATAAACTTCACAAATGTATAATGAGCACCGACCTCATTAATTTAAAATTAGATAATTTTAATCTGTGGGTGACCAAAAATATTAAATGTTAGAGGATTAAATGAGGTCGGACACCAGTACTTACTCTTGGTACTTTTTTGAATAGGATTTCCCGTAATTATGGTAACTCAAGAAAACCATTCATAAAGTAAAAAAGCTTGAGAAAAGATTCTATTGATTTCCGAATATTGAAAAAAAGTTAATCAGTACTGACTCACAAGGGAAATTTATGTACGTTTCGAAAATGAGGTGTTGGTAGAGGCCGACGAACTAGTATCGATTTTAAAAGTACCTTTTAACAATATTTTCCGTGTATGTGTATAGACAAATAGTATTTTTTAACATTAAATATATTGAAGAAACCCAAAAGAAAGCTTGAGCTTGTTGAGCTATAAGAAACAAAGTATGTTTTAAAATCCATTCAAGTCTCGGCAATAAATGACGTAACGTCGTTGATAATGCGATCAATCACCGGTGACCTCTGCCCTTCTCGTTTCCTTTTCTCTTATAAAGAAAATAAACAACAAAATAAAGTAAATATTATCTCGGATGGAGATTACAAATTGCCTTACTCCTAGCTTTGTTTCTGTGACCCAAAAAATTGTAATAGTAGAGTTTTACCATGATATAATCTTAGTTTTATAACTTACTGTTATTTAGAGGGAGGCCAGTTTTCCTTTACTGGATTAATCAAATATATAACAAGTACATAGAAAATATACTATGTACATTGTAATGGCCGTATGTTTTTTATATAAATACTAGATTTCACCAGCTACTCCGTCCGCATGGATATTAAAAAAAAGTAAATAGCCAATGTGTTCTTCCAGACTATCACCCCTTGACAGACAGAACCATTTGACGCATTTATCTTACTAATCTTTGATGAAAATCTGGATCAATCTTTGATAGAAAATTTCATTGTTTACGAGACGCTATACGTGATTATGCGAGGGCTAATCTCTGCTTGAAGAGTCACAGATGTTTTGATTTAGATCGAAGAACGAAATTCTTAGGATAAAATCAACAGATCAACCGAAACCAATATAAAAGG
Organism: Papilio memnon; assembly: GCA_003118335.3. Taxonomy (NCBI): domain Eukaryota; kingdom Metazoa; phylum Arthropoda; class Insecta; order Lepidoptera; family Papilionidae; genus Papilio; species Papilio memnon. The sequence goes on along the minus strand of LD688973.1, from coordinate 2,749,112 downwards.
AAAAAGTCTGACCTTTCGTTAGTCTTCAGGGAGGGCCTGAACATTTGTGCATATTTAAGTAACGTGAAAAATATCTCACGCGAAGCGTCTTACGCGAGAAATCAAGATGTTTGTTGCGTAAATAATATATGTACTCCGACATCAAATAGGCGAACGAAATTGTAATACCTAGTATACGAACAATAGACATCATTGTTGTTGGAAATTAATTCTTAAGGGTTATATGTAGTCATAAAGTAACATTATTTATTGTTGATCACAAATAAGGTATCCCATCTCTTTGGTAGACATGGAGTTTGCATTCTGTCAAAGAGGTGACATACTGGCCACAAGACCGTTTCCTTTTTTTGATGTAGAAAAAACAAGTAAAATAAAAAGAAGAATCGAGCGGAAAGTTAAAGAGTTAACAATGAGATTTATTAGTGAATAGTTATTATGAATTAACTATTGTAAATATGTTTAGTTTTTTATAAGTATATTAACAACGAATAAAGCCTGTTTCTTGTCTTATTCTTATATTCTTTCTCGAAGAAGTGATAAAACCACAGTTAATAAATTCATTAAAAAGTATCGCTACTTTTTATTAATGCAGTTTTCCTTAAATTGTAGAGAAAAGTCGGATTAAAAGCGTAAAAGTTCATAATTTGTAGTGTTTGTCGATTTTAACATGTTAAAATGAAAACGCAATAAAATTGGATTAAACCGGTGTGCACCGCTTTTTAGCACTTTTGAAATTGGAATTTAAAACGGCTTGCTGGCAACCCAGTTCCAGACTAATAGACAGTCTGAATATCACGCTCAGAACGGAGCTATGTACGCTTGGTATCCAATAAAAGGACGGCAAGCATACCCCGACACTTTTACAACACCTTTCATGATATTACGTGCTCTCGAATATATTTTCGGACATTTTCCATTATGTTCCCTATCGAAGTCTTAATAATGACAAAAGGACTTTATTAAAAGAAGAAAATTCTACGTTCTTGTATTTGAAGTGACTTTATTTCATTTTAAAAATTCATTCACTAACATATTCAGCAATGAATTTGAGACAACACTATCTATATAAAAACATTTTACACATCCTACAAGAGTTATTTTTAGGTTATTCAGAAAGCTTCACATTATGTAGCTAAGTGAAAGATGATTTGACGTTTTACAATAAAAGAATCTGTTGCTGAAGTAGTGAGGGACCATCCCGAGTCGTGTGACCTAAAACCTTTGGCCGGGAAAAGGGGACGAGCGTCGACTGAGCGCGTGATTCCAGTCCGCGCATTACCGGAACCCATTAGGGCAGATTCTTAAAGCGCTTGCTACTGAAAACTATGTCATAACCGTACACTACATCTTTTGTTTACATACAAATAACGAACAAACCAACAAGCCCATTGTTGCCTTCACAGACAATCGGTGTTTCTATTGTATAAACTTTTAAATTCACAATCCGAATAAAAATACTTTCTCTTTTAGAATTAACCATTTTTAATTGCCTTCTATTGCTTTTTATTTTTACTCTTTTTGTAAGTTAATACAAACCCGTCTTTGGAAGTAATGTCGGTCACTTAAACTCTATCCTGGCTTACTCGTCTACGGACAAGCCGGGATGGTGTTTAAGTTGGCCGACATCTGTTTAAGAAAGTAGTTAGATAATTGAGTTTTGTTAGTTTTAGACTTATGGGGCGTTATCATCGCTTCGCGACACAGCACTCTGTAAAAATAAATAAAAAAACCCTTCTTCCTACCCTTTTCCCTACAAAGGGTCGGGGTTACAACAATACTACTTCTCTATACTTGGCTAGTTAAAAATCTTACTTCTTACTATATTATAAATGCGAAAGTTTAGATGGATGGATGGATGTTTGTTAGAGTTTGTAGCCTAAACTACTGAACGGATCTCGATGAAAATTGGCATAGGCATAGAGGATGGCCTGGAAGAACACATAGACTACTCACTTTTGTTGCGAAAGCTAGTTTAATATAAATATTTGTTACAATTTACCAAACATATAACACAAATTATTTTATCTATTGACTAGCAGTTACCCGCGACTCATCTGCGCGGAAAAAAAGTGTCTCCGTTATTCCCGCACACATCGACTTTCAGTAAAAGTCCCGTAAAAATCAATTCCGCCGTTTCTGCGATAACCCGGAACAAACGCGGATTTTCGTACAAAAATAACGTAAAAAATGATTTTTGGTTAAAGCAATGAAAATACCTCATGTGAACGAAACATGATATTTGTACCTATTGATAGTTATTCGCTAGGCATGTTTTTTTTTACTTTTATTGTCAATTTCACTTTGCGGGGCGTCGTCGTGTTAATAAACCTAATGCTAGGTCTAAAGCTCACTCTTTGATATTAGTTCTGAATATATGAAAAGCTTTCAACCTAATAATAGTATCTATTGTTATAATATATTAACCTTTCCAGTGAATTAAATTGACTAATTTATGGAAACCAATCTTTCTTGTAGTTTAATAAACGAATATGTCTCGAAAATGTATTACATTCAAAATGCGAAAATGAACTAATCTACGTAATATACCTAAAAATGAAAAAAGTTGATCTCTACTAATACTCGTATAATAAAGCGTAAACACACACATCTTTGTTGCCTAAGATGTCAGCAATTACAGCTTATTGTTGAATAATTATTTTTTTAATAAGAAGTCCTACATTTACGTCACGCTTTAGGCTATATATTTTCACGCCATTAAACTTAGGGGGTAAATATTTTGGATAAAAATCCTAATGTAGGAAAGAGACCATAAGTTGCTGCCAACATCAAGGAAGCAAGATTGCCATGGTTTGTCATCATGTCATGTCATTTTGACATTTGCTAATTTGACAAATGTAGGTAAACAATGAAATATTTTTTTTATAATTTCAGGCGGATGAAGCCGCACGGGAACAGCTAGTATAATATAAAATTATTAATATGAAGCATTTGGCGACTTATTTTTGCGCAAAAGTTTAATTTTTTTATGTAAATAAAAGCTCTAGGCTGCAACCGATACTAATACAAAATACTAGCATTATTTATATAAAAAACATTAACATTAAAATTTTAAATTGTTAAAATTACTTTGATAAAATTGCAACTAATTAGGCCACGAATAATAATTACGCTTTGAAAATGTATATCAAATTCAGCGAACTTTAAGCGGCCCAAAGTTCAGGTAAAACTTGTTATTATTTGTGAAAGTTAATTGATTACATTTTCCTCTAATTACCGACAGATGAAGCCGCGCGCGATAAATTAACTTTACAAGTAATTCTGTTAAGCGAATAATTCATTAAACTTAATATCAACATTCAGAGTTTATATAAATAATTATGTTGAGTCTAATTCCATCGTACGAGTATTATCATTTTCCCGTCCTCTTCCCTGCGGAGGGTCGAATGTTCTATTCTCCCATACATTACAATCACTCTCTCCATACACATATTCTCTTGAACACAATCCATACGTAGCCTACGTAGCCATCCACATTAAAACTTTCTAATTTCTGTGCTCATTATCATCTCGCATAATCCAGACTAATAAGACTATATGTGTGAAGTCAACCAACCCGCAGTGGGCCAGCGTGGTTGACTATGGCCTAGTCACCCTAACTTTAGGGTAGGCTCCGAGCCCCTCGGTGGGGACGTATAGTGAGCTGGTGATGATAATCCAGACTAAAAAGGTTAGCTTTTTAATTTCTGTATAGCTCAAATTATCACTCCTATTATACTCTGTTATACGAAGCCTTGTATATTGAAACACTAAAAAAGTTTTTTGTAATAATAAATCAACCATTTCTACTTGTAGTTCTAAATTTCTCACCAAAAAATTTTTATTCTTCTTTAAATTACATCTTTTGATTAGATACTTACTCATAAAGATTAATATTAGAAAACATTGAGAAAGTGGATCCAGCAATTTGTTGGACTCTATTACTATCTGAAGACGCGATCGGGCGTCCGCGCAAGTCGAGAAAACATGATGAAACTCGAGGAAATGGCGGATATATTTTATGATAAAATGTTTTACTATTATGCCTAACAGTAAAATGTATTTGCAGAAATAAGCTTACCAGTAGAAAGCACTATCATGTTATTAAAATATATAAAGAAATCTCACCTATTGTACTTTATTCTTGTCTTTATTATTCAAACCTTACCGTCGCCGTCTCTAGATATTTTAGCTACTTATTATTTTTAGCTAAAGATTTGATACTAGCGGTTGCCTGCGACTTCGTTAAAAAAAAATTAAACATTTTTTTCTAGAAACCAATACTGTTTTTTTTTCCGTTACTCAGTGGTTTTTCATTTGGCTAATGGCATAATAATTTTTGAAATCGTAATTTTTGAGTTTAATCCTTGCAGTCTAAAAATTTAAATCTTTCCTCTTTATAATAATAGTAGCATAGATGTAGATTAAATAAGAAAGTTACGATCTTTTATTTGTTCGGTGTACAGACATATAAGACACAATATTCGTTGGTTATTCCGAAACTCTGCAAATCGTATGGAAATTGTATTCATGTAAACATTATTGTTTAACTATTATTTTTTCTGTCTTTCGGATAATTCAGTATTTAAAAAAATCTTGATTGTGTTTCAGGCTTTCAGCTGTTCCAGGAGTTCTAATTCAGAAACTATTTTTGCACAAACGACTAGTTACATGTAAAATTTAATTTAAATTATTGCTTTGCGGAATTAAATACCTTTTTCAGTTAATAGTAAAAGTTTTTTATTTTGATGTTATTCTTTTGAACTCAAAATTTTCTTACTAACAAGTCAGTAACATACTTTTTTAATTCCCACATTTTTGCGCAAGTAAATTTAAGACAAAGGATTGTTGTTATTGCGGTTATATTATGCTAAGTTTGGTTATTTTGTAACTTAATACTAAATTATAATAAAATTTAGTAGGTCTAATATTTCATAACATTCCAAAAAAATATTACATCAATTAAAACTAAAACTGTACGTCAAGTGACTTTCTTTTCATTGATGTCAAGTTAAAATAGGTCAGGATAAGCACTCCGAACCCATCAGCAGTCACTTCACCTTTAGAACTTCATTAAAAATTAAAATAATCACATACACATGCAACAAGCTCATATTCTATAAAACAATTAATTTAAAGCATGGTAACTAACCTGACTTCGCGCCACAGTGTAACTCGGGACATGTTCGAACGCGTGGGAAGGGGCGCGGAGCGTGCCGGTCGGGCACGGCACGACACGACACGACACGGTAACGTTCGGCGCGGGAGGACACGTCACGGCACAGGGCAGACCTCGCTCGGCACACGGGCGGCCGGCGCGGGGCGCGAGGCGGACTGGCCCGGGCGGGCTGCGCGCCGTCGCCGTCGCCGTCGCCGTCGCCATCGCGTCTCATTGCCCTAAATTCGCGCCACACAGCGGCAGCGGCACAATAATTGTCGTAGCGCTGCAGCCGGCGGCCGCACAGCCTATCGATTCACAGCCACGTTTCGTGAAAGTAAAAAGTTAACTCGATCGAATACAATGCGGTCAAAGCTGACTCTGTGGGTAACGCAACGCGATCCTTTATATTTCTAGGTCACAAAATAGCTTTTAAACTTATTATCGATTATTTTTTTCCACGACGCAGCCAGCTTATAAATAGCCTTCGTTAACGACAGACGGACATTTTTAAATAACTTACGATGACTTTATTAGCTTCTTATATATATTGCCTAAGCTAAGGTTTCGAAAAAAAAATTAAGCTCATTGAAAATAATCCATTTATTTTAATCGATAGGCTTTAAAACGTTGATCAAATTATTACAGCAAGCATTATGTGAACTCAACCATGTTGAACAAAATGTAAGTGAAAAGAAAAATATTTGTAAAAAAATGCGTACGTAGAGGGCGATGGCTATACAAGTCGCGTCCGCTACAGGCCGGGCGTGCGTCAGCATCATGCTACGCGCTACGCCGCGCTACGGAGATATTACATTTTACCATGCGTTATAACGCATATATTCATTTCTACAATCTGTAACAATTGTTAAGCTTACTAGATTATTGTATACGAATCTTTAGACTTATTTATTGAAAGTGTAATAACATAAAACATAATAAGTATTATAATTTTACTACTGTGAAAAATATATTCAAGATTCTAATTCATATCACTTAGTTTGAGTATGCTCTGTAAATCTTATAATATAACTTTAAAAATACATACATGTTCATTCTACGTGCCGTCTCCGACTACCACCGATGAAAATTAAGTTGACACAAGCATGAAAATGCATTCACCACATTTACGTCATAGCAAAATAGATTAGACCTACACTTTCGCTATGAATGTGGTAAAAAATATAAATCCAATTTTAAAATAACTAATCCCTTTTAAAAAGAAATCTCTAGCTGTAACACTTATATTTTTTTCAAAATAGCTATTGAAAAGTTAAATCCGAGTTTAAAATAAATATTTTTATAACAAACTAAGAAAATTTTACTTCTCAATTTATAGAATTGGACCAGTCTGATTTTATATATATGAATTATATTGTACTAGTTTTGGCCCGCGACCCCGTCCGCGTGTTATTAAGAAAAACAATACAAAGTAGCCTGTGTGTTCTTCCAAACTATGCTCTACATCTATGCCAAATTTCATCGAGATCTGTTCAGGCGTTTAGGCTACAAAATCTAACAAACATCCGTCTAAACTTTCGCATTTATAATATTAGTAAGATGTATACTAATAAATAGAAAAATAACAATAACTCTATTCAACCTGTGATAAAAGAGTGAACATTTATTTTACAACTGAAAATCCGTAACTCATGTTTACAGTGTCCAGTGCACTGGGATTTAAGCATTAGGGACACAAATCCAGGCTTACCTAGCTAAGATAAATATTTATAAAATCAACACGTAGTTGCTCTCGCTTTTCTTGAATACGTTTTTAACTAACAATATAAAAGTTATAATTTACTTAAACTAGTAAACCAATTTTCAAGGTTAAGTTTTTAAAGACATGTAGATTACTGGTAATGTTAGTTTTATTGGACATTGTTATCTTCAAAACCCATCACACGCTACGGGTTTTACCACAACTTCCTTGGCCAAGGAAGGACTTCTAATTAATTCTTCTACGTAATTACGCACCGTAACAATTTATCTACTTGATAGGCGAATAGGAGATGCTATAGGCATATTTCACTATATAGTTATGCTATTAAAACTGAATAAGTAGTTGTTACACTTCATCATTATCATCATCACCAGCTCACTATACATCCCCACCGAGGGGCTCGGAGCCTACCCTAATGTAAGGGGTGACTAGGCCATAGTCAACCACGCTGGCCCATTGCGGGGTGGTTGACTTCACACATATCTTTGAAATTCTTCGCCGATATGTACAGGTTGCATCACGATGTTTTCCTTCACCGTAAGAACGTCGGGTAAATTATGTACATATGAAAATTTGAAAAATCACATTGGTACATGGCGGTGGGATTCGAACCCAAGACCTGTAGATTACAAGTCAAGTGCTTAAACCACTGAGCCACCGACGCTCTGCATTGTTACACTTGCGACAAATCTATTTGAAAAGTAAGTAGATTTCATAGCATCAAACAATATGATTTTTAAATTACTTAAACTTTCGTGAGACATTAGTTATTATAATTGATTGAAGATGGACCCCCGATGGGTGCTACACTAGTCGGTGCCGCCACCGGAAATATAGACGTGAGTGTTAGCCGTTTAATAATTAACTATGATTTTTTATAATGCGGTGCCGTCTGTGTAGCACTGTTTTAACAGTGCCATGACGTCACTTCTATTAACCAAAATAGTTATATGTCGACTTCTACTTAGTGGTGTAATCAGTAACCGTATTATTAGAACAGTAGTGACAATGTCGAGGAGTGACAATGGTGCAGAATTGTAATCGAGCGGGCGAGCACTGCGGTTTAATCGAGCAAGAGTGGCGTGTTAACGACTCGCGTGACGGCCGAGCGTGTTGCCCGCTTTGTTTGGGATTGTTAAAAAACTTATTAAAACAACCACAACTTATACAGTGCGTTGTATTCAAATAAAAATTATGGATGACCTAAACATAGGCTTGTCTTTTACGTCTTTGGTTTAAATAGCATAATTTTTCATCAGTGTGATAATCTATTAAAGACTAGCTGTTGCCTGCAATTCAGTCCTCGTGGAATTAAAAAAATCCGGAGTACGTGATCCATCTATGTGACATATCATCGAGATTCGTTCAACGGTTTAGTATACAAACGCTATTAAAACAAACATACATCTAAACTTTCGCATTTATATTTTTACAACATACATTAACTTGCTTATACTTGCACGTTTGTATCATTTACCTAACGTTATCAATACTTAATTTGGTTCACAATTTATATTATACTACTCATATGTAAATATACCCGTCACAAATTCATTCCAAAGTGAACTGTGATCACCACGATCAACGGGACAGTAGAAGCGTTTGTATGTCATTGGAAAATCTTACTAATAAATGCGAAAGTTTAGATGGTTGTATGGATGGATGTTTGTTAGAGTTTATAGCCTAAACTGCTGAGTGTATCTTAATGAAATTTGGCATAGTTGTAGAGGATATTCCGGAAGAACACATAGGCTACTTAATTTTGTTTTTTTTTTCACGTGAACGGATTCGCAGGCGATACATAGTTATTAATAAAGATACTAGATCAATATGATTCCAATAAAGGATACCAAACATTAATACTCCGGCTATCAATTTCGAAAAATGGCGACGTATTCGAAGTTAGGTGACTGAGGAAGCTGCGCGCTAACGAGCTAAGTAGCCGAACTTGGGAAAACTTATTTGAAAATATGCCAAACCGAGGAACATTAAGTTGGCCCTGTGGAATAGTTTATGTTTTGCGGCGAAGATGTTTTAGACCACAGGGACTTGGATTAGATTAATGAAGATTTAAATAAAATATAGAGCGGAAAATGTTTATGTGGTAGTATTTAAACTGCGGACTTTGAAATCATGGCCTTCTGAAAATTTTAACAGTAGTAATTTTGTACTCACATATAACATGTTATAATTGAATTTATCTATACGCCATCGTTTTAAGGTACATTATAAATTCGCATTCTCGTAATGTCACAAAATATAATTACTTGAAATAAAATAAAACTCTGAACATAGCAAAGTATTCCATTGCCGCACAATTATGTGTAATTGCGTAGTAATGTTATCTCAATGATTTCGCAGTATTTAATTTGGCAATATTGTATTTTAAGGTTTTGTTTCATTAGACAGAAAACATCTATGAAGTCAGCGACATACTTATTAAATGTTTTTAAACATATAGTCGTAAAATAATAATTGTTGTTCTTATTGGGCAAATAACAATTAAACAACTTTAGTGAAAATGTTTCTGAAATTCGCATTTGGTTTCGGTATAAAGTTGTCGGTTTTATTGATATTTACAATAGTTACAAAACATCCTTTTAAAATTAGAATATCTGCTGCGAGGTTTGCACTCCGTTGCTGAAGTAGTTCAGGACCATTTGGAACCAGCTTTGGATGGATGAAAGCACGCTGGGTTGTTCGGGTCCATTGACAATGACTTGCACATTACCGTCGTTGAAAATCTCACCATTAGGGATCTGAGGTGCGACTTCTTCTACCACTTCGGGTTCAGGTTGTACTATAGGGAGGACTGGCATGGGGAGAACAATCGGGCCGGGAACGACCACTTCGGGTTCAGGTTGAAGTTCAGGAACAACCGGCATGGGAAGAATGATCGGACCGGGGACAACCTCTGGTTCAGGTTGTACTTCAGGAAGAACCGGCATGGGAAGAACTATCGGGCCGGGGACGACTACTTCCGGAGAAGGTTCAAGTAATTCTGGTAAAGGTAAACCTTCGACATCGGGTCTTTCGGGTTTGTTTTCTTGTGCCAGTGCAATATCAGCCAGCCCTTGTGCAGTTAATGGGTACAGGAGGTCAGATGATGCAACTACTTGTCCATCGGCATGTTTGTTTAGTTGGATATCAAGGATATGACCGATTTCTAATGCTTCTCCTTCAGGTACGCCGTTGACAATAAGTTCTACTGGTCCTTCGACTTCTTCATCCAAAGGTAATGGACTAGCATTGGCAAATGCCAGTAATAATCCAAATATAAACACCTTCATATTTTAACCTAAAAGAATAATAGATTATAAAGAAAA
>LD688973.1:2679737-2709371 GCA_003118335.3 Papilio memnon | reverse complement strand
TTCAATAAAAACTATACTTTTGTTTGTAGACTTTTGGCAACAATATGCATTTAAGGGTTAAGCCAGTATCATTTTGTGAAAAGTTGTCGGGATTTTCATTAGTATAAGCTAATGCAATTAAACTACAAATAAGTATTGCTAAATGAATCATTAAAAATTGATAAGATTACTATATCTAAGGATTATCTGTTTGTTTTTATTGTACACATTGTAAAAGAGGACAAGTGGATTGCAATAAAATGTATACTTGTTTACACAAAAATGTAGTCACGTTAAAAGTAAATAAAAAATCACCCCATATACAACTCTGGCTGTAACATATTTACTTGAAATATGTAAGTTAAGTACGATTTAAAAATCTCGAGTCTAGTGTATTCATTATTTTTTATATTGCCAAATATATTTAGTGGTAATTCGGTGTAAAGAATTTATATAAGTGATATAAATAACGTTGGTTTATTATAGAAGTATACTTTATTCACATTATAATGATTACTTGAATATTCTGCGTTTTTTTTTAAAATCCTAACACTTCAACGAAAAAATAGCGGCCCGCAACTGGATAAAAAGCGGGCCGCATTAACTAACCTCTGTCTTAAGTTGTTTCGACAATTGTGTGAATCACATTTAATTATCAGTAGTAGGATATGTTTTTTCCAGACGATAAACAATTATACCGAATTATATAGATAAAAACGAACTATTTTTTTATGCAATAAGGTGGCAAACGAGCAAGTGGCCACCTAAATCCGCCGAAATACCCTAAATCGACGGAAGAGGGAACGCACATAAACAGGATATTTTACCTTCCTATGCGTCTCCTCCACTGTCAAATCCACTTACCCATCCAATCCTTTCTTTATAAGAAAAGGATGGAACTAGAAAGGGACTAAAGTTGGGCCTCCGGCACCACACATCAGACGAAACGCGGAATTGCTCCCACTTCACGCCTGTGTTCTGTGTGGTCGTCGATCCACCTGCAAGCACTACTTTTCGAATAAAAAATACCAAAATTCGAACAAATACAGACGAATTGATATAGCCTCCTTTTGCGGAGTCTGTTAAAAAAGTAAGTTCTGGAACAGGGTGTCCTATAATAAGATTTAAATAAAGCTAAACTTTTGTAGTTCCTGATTGTCCTAGTGATGGGCGTCGCAAGGAAAGAGGCAGCTGCCCATGCAGAACAAAAATGTAAAGATATATATATATATTTTTTTATACGATAAGGTGGCAAACGAGCAAGCGGCCACCTAAATCCGCCGATATGGCGAAGCGACCGCTGCCCATAGACATCCGCAATTGCAGAAGCGTTGCCTACCCTAAATCGACAGAGGAGGAGACGCACATAAAGAGGATATTTCCCCTTCCTATGCGTCTTCTCCACCGTCAAATCCACCTTCCCATCCGAACCCTTCCTTATAAGAAATGGGTGGAACGGGAAAGGGACTAAAGTTGGGCCTCCGGCACCACACTCATCAGACGAAACGCGGAATTGCTTCCGCTTCACGCCTGTCTTCTGTGTGGTCGTGGTATTGCACCGGACGAGCCGACCCATTCGTGCTAAGATGTTAAAGCGGGCTCTACCACTGTTAAAAGATATAAACTACTTCGAATAAGACCACATTAACGGTAGCTGTCCCCAAGAACTAGTCTAGATCATCGTTTGGCGACAGCCATGGTCCTTTACTGTCCTCTACAGAAGTGAAATTTCCATAAAACTACATCCTATATCACTGCTCGTATTAACTTAGATATCATATTGTCCTAGTTTAACGCGTTCACCGAACTTTGTTAACATAAAAGGCGATAGCAATCTTATCGAAACAAACCGGATATGGAATTTACCTAATACTATGAAAATAAAGCGGAAGTTTCTTCACGGAGCTATGTAAAAAATGCGTCATATAACCCATATTAATCATGATTGTATAAGGTCGCATGTATGATAATAAACTAGTCTGCGTTTATTCTAGGTCTTTCATTGTTTTTAAATATAATTCAAGCAATAAAGTATTTATTGTTATTGGTTAGCAATGCCATTACCGCGCGTTTTTACTGCGTGGTGGAATATTTTAAACCTTGGAATACTTTAAGAGAGGCCACATAAGTGTTTTGTTGCGTTTCGTTTTACTGTGACCGACGGATAAGGTGCGGTTTCACCAAGCCGGTAGAACTTAGGGTCTTCGACTTAGTTCTTCAAGAATCGTATCTTTATAAAAGACAACGCATCTGTAGTTCTTCTGGTGTTTCTGATGTCTATGGGATTCGATCATATTTTGTTTCCGGCTAGTTTACCTTATCTTATGAACAAGCGGACAGTGTCTTTAATTACTTGTGATAGTCTCGCCTTGCGTTGAAATATCGTGCGGCCACGTTCGTGTGGCATACGCTGTTGATCACTCTAATAGTGTATTTATAAAAGTAACGCATCTGCATTTCCCCCAGTTATATGCATATTATGGGCATTGATGATCACGCAATAAACATGATATTAAATTTAAACGATACTCTCCTCATTCAGTCCTAACAATATAAGAGTTTTAATAAGAGTGAATACGTATTAGGTATTATTTAATTTAAGCATAATGAATCATTGAAATTTTAAAAACAAACCAAAGCTGTTATTGATGTATTATTTCTCTTTAAAAACATACAATGCCGACGTTATGAAAACAACCCTTTGTAACCACGAAGGCGGGTTTAACAGTTAATTGATATAGTAATTTTTATAGTCATCGGTAGTTACATTTATTAAAAGAAATGAAATATGCATTTAATGCTATTTTACTGACACTTCGCGACATGGAACAATTTTGTGATTACAAAAATAACGCAAAACAAGACGACAAAAACTACAATTTGTAATTACACAATAATAGTGTATTGAAGTATTAGGATTTAAAACCAAATCAAAACGTACGTGGACAAATCAAGTTTGTGTGATAAGTGGCTACTATCAATATATTGCGGACGATAATTATACATTGATTACCTATATAAGAGGAATACTTATCATTTGTGATTTGTTGTACAATAAAACTCTCAGGTAAGTACTTAAATATTATTGCAATTAACAACACACAGTTCTTTATAATTCAGGAAATTACCTTTGCGATACAATTTTTTTTAAATTTTATTAAGAGGTAAATTTTACGTAGATATTTTTTTAAACTCATTAAAAGAAACCTAATCATACTTCTTTATATACCACATCATTTTTCTTAGTGCAAGACTATAAATGTTTATTTAAATCCAGAGCATCAAAGTGTTCTAATCAATAATTGTGTTAAGACAGCAGTTAAAAGGACGCATTTTTTGGTTGCAGTTAGAATGCGGGTGATCATTGCGATTGCGCTATTGTCAGTGGCATGGGCCCTGCCGGCCCCGGACGCACCCACCTTCGACTTCAGGAGTTTGTTCGCGCCACAGGACACCGACCTGAGCCAAGATTCTGGCACCGCCGTACACTTTGTTGATTCCCCATTGAACGAGGAAGATGGTAGCGCTGTTCAATTTGTCGATTCACCACAAGAAGATATGACTAATGGCCATGTCATTCGCTCAGCTGGAAACTTTGAAGAGATCGGTGAAGATGACAATATTGTTCGATTCGTTGACACACCGACCAACGAAGACGCCAACGATGGCGTAGCTATTGATTTCGTCGACTCGCCAGTGGAATCGATCTTTGACGATTCAAATATGGCACGCTTCGCAGACAACGGTATTGCCGTTAACTTCGTCGATTCCCCTATTGAACAGGCCGACGATGGAAGCGCAGTTCATTTCGTCGACAACGTAGAAACGGCCGCCGAGGACGGAGCAATATCCGCGTTTGCGGGTATGCCACTAAACGAGGAAGTACATGACGATGGTACCTCGATTAACTTTGTCAATTCCCCAATGAATGAAATCTTAGATTCCGGCGCAGCTGATATTATCTTAATCGGACACGTTTTTGAGCCCATCGCAGCTTCAGAATTGGAGACGATCAATGTCGATGTCCCCGAAGATTTTTACAACGTCCACTACCCCGGCAAGATTTACGACAACCCAATGCTTCGCTAATTCCGCAATATTTACCAGAATAACATCTTGTGCCACTATCATTTAATGATAGTTATGAAATTAAATGATAATTTTGTAATTTTTTATTATTGTTTTTAATTTTATTCTTTACCAAAATAAAATATCTGAGATCCGTTTACATATAGTAAACTATGTAATCTATTCCTGTACATATCCTGATTCCTATCCTAGACATGTTGTGGTCCTAGATAGATATATCATACCATGGACATAATGTTGAATGTTTTTACCATATTAGTAATTTCCCCATATAACTAATTTTAGACTATTTCTTACTAAACACGGTCACATAAAAACGTGAAATACTAAATGATGAGAAGACATCACACTGGCCAATAAAGTAAATTGCCAATTAATTGTTTGGTAGCCAAACATAATCACTTATTATTATCATTAGATTAATTGATATGATGTATAATTAATTAAGATAAACAAGTAAATGTTAGACAATTTAATACAACAGCTATCTACATTCACACTGTAATATAATCTACTTAAAAATCTGCACAAATAACTTATCTTGTTCTTATTTAAGCACATAATCCTCAGGAAATTCCATTACTTTAGGATATTTCTGAACTTCTTCTTCCGGTATGTGATCTAACCTGGTCGGTACAAGACGTGTTTGACGGATTTGATTAGTAACATTCTGCTTTACATCATCAGGGATATTTTCTCCGGGGTAAATTAGCAATCGCTCCATAGTGTGTCGTCTCTGAAGATTCCCTTTCATTGCTCTATATACAGCCTTTTTGATAATCTGAAAGACAATCACAAAAACAAAATTATTTATCAAAACAACTTAGATAAGGAGCAAAATGTTGATAAGATTTATATTTCACTTTTTGGTCCTACAAGTGGATTTAGATATTGTTTTGTATTGACTGAGAAAGAGGAAGATTAATGGAATATTCTAAATATCAACCTTACTAATACTATAATTTCAAAAGTTTGGTTACTTCATAAGTTAGTTTTCTAGAATGGCTCAACAAATCTTGCTGTAATTGGCATAAACATAGATTATCCTCTCGAAGAACACAGGCTACTAATTAAGTTTTTTTTAATTGGGCTCAAGAGCTAGTAAATAAGTAAGTAGGAAATTAAACAGTAGAAGATCACTAAGAGACTGGTAATAATCCTACCTTATTTTTATAGGTATATCATATTTATAATACTTGTAAAACTTACCATTGTGGGATCTTTACTATGCAGTTCCCATGCTAAGGTCCATGTAGCCCCGCCAGGGTATCCAGTGTGGTGGAAATAAGCTCGCTGTCTCCAATCGTCGCCTCTTAACGCAATCTCTCTACTGTTTATGCAGACAACAACATCGCCACAGTCGTTCATTGGATGATATATAGGTTTGTGTAATCCCAATAAATATTTCTTAATAACACCCGCTGATTCGTAAGGATCTTGCCATTTACAATCAAAAATATGCCATGTGCGAGCGAATGTAGCCCATTGCTGCAACGAGGATTATATTTAAGTTTCCAGAAAAAAACCATTCACCAAAAGATGAAGTATTTTGCCGAGACTTTCTTTCTCTCTGTGAAAATTTACCTGGACTCTTTTCACTGCTGACATTTTAAAGAGGATTTAATTTACTTCTCAGATGCTTTTTCTCGATTCCTCTCAATTTATAAGCAATCAAAATAAAGATAATGGAAAGAAGGCTTATAGGTTATTTGTATTATGACATTTAACATTCGACTTCAATGTTGTCAGTGTAATCAAATCAGTGTTGCTAGGTTTTAAAAATTGTTATTAAAAAGGAGTACCTTACCTTATAAACTTAAAATTAAACAATTTTTCTCTTTCCTAGGATTTGAAATAAAATATTTGATGGTATAAATCAAAGAGTACTAATATATAGATACAAATTATCTAGTCCTTACATTCACTCCATCTGTAAAATATCTCTTATCTCTGTATATTTTTTCGTGCGTATTGTACGCATTCAGTAGTTTTATTTAAATAATGTACAAAGCAGTTTTACGTTAACGAAACATCGCTATTTGGTACAAAAAAGGAACATTAAAATACACAAAGTACAAAAATGTTATAACTTTATTTATCTAATAGTTAATTCTTAATAAAAAAATTATATTTAATTGTCGAAGTTATTATAATTTGGCATGTCTTTTGGTAACGGTAAAGTGTATGGTATTATTTGATCGCCTTTCGCAGTATCCAATTCACGATAGCCCATTTGATGATCAACATTAATATGTTCCATCCAGTAATTCACTAATATTGGTTTTAATGTTCCGTTCCAATGCTGAAAGAAATCGTATATCTATAAGAACAGATAATAAATTGTAAAGGAGCATTTACATTATATTATTTGCATACTAACGTTCCTTGTATGTTCGATCCAAATAAGGAGAGCATTATTCTGATGTTGCTTGCAGAGCTGTGTTGCCTTGCTGAGCTTACTGAATGCTCGCGACTTTTTATCACTTATGCAATTATAGTAGGCTAATAACAAGTAATATCTGAAAAATGTGGTTAATATAAAATCACTAAGAAAAAAAAACTTATACATCTAAATTTTCTATCAAACTCACGAAATACCCACCTTGGTTGATACATGCGTGCTTGTTTACAAGCACCGTTTAAATCTCTGAAAAGAGATTTGACCAGTTTCGTGTACATTTGAATTTTTCGTACATTTCTGTTGTCTATCTAAAAAGCAAAATTAAAGGAAAATATTGAAGGACTTACAATTCTGCAGATTGATTATTCTGGCGACTAATCTTGCGACATACTAAAAATAAAAATCCGTTATATTTCAAAAGTGCCGCCATAATATATGAAAACTACCACACCTCTTGCACCATACTTATTAGTAGTCCTTCAATCAATCGCACCAAGATCATGGCGCAGAATTCATGATTTTCATACTTCATTGTAACTAGTTGCTTTATCTTATCTTCCCACATTATTGATTTCTCCCAAATACCCACACGTATAGTGCTAGAAACGATTAAACAAAAACGTAAATACATGTAATAGTAGGGGAGCCCAAGCGGGGATTTCGTGATTTACTAAAGCGCGGCAGATTAATATACAGGGGATACCTTGTATCCGGTTAAGTACCTCCACAAAATATGAGGCCCATATATAAGACCGCCCGTGAAGGATACACGATCTGATTAGTAAAAAAAATGACCATCAGAAATTCTCGAGCGCTTCAGATTAAGGTAGGGTGAGTTAATTACGTCCTATAAAGTGTACATTCCACTAATCTGACAATTTGAGAGTGACGTAAAAAAAGGGGAGGGCAACAAAGTTGTAAAAAAGAAGTCATCTCAACATTCTCGAGCGTAGCTAAATTTTTTTATTTTGACGAAAAAAATTCAAGAATAATGAAAAATATATAATCTGACGATTTCCGCAAGCCGAAATAACAAAAATTCGTCGATAAAGTTAAATGCGTGCAGCTGCGTGATGCCTACATTTCCTTCTCCGCGTTTCTATTCCTTTCTTACTCTTTCTCACTCTCTCACTCCGTCCTCACTCTGGTTTCTGCTGCCATGACGGCATCACAGCTGATCAAAGACTCGTTCGTGGCATACTGTTAACAACGTTTTGGCTTTTTTTGCTATTTTAATATTATTTGTGTGAATTAAAGTTTATAAATCTATATCTATATCTATACTCTATACTATTACTATTACTATTTACTATATTTACTTTACTATAATATTACTATCTATACTTAATATAATAAAGCGTAAACACACACTATTTTGTGGCGTAAGATCTCAGCAATTACAGCTTATATTTGAATAATTATTTTGACATTCGACAAATGTAAACAAATGTAAATAAATAAACAATAATATTCTCATCATATTTGAAGAAAACTATAACAATACTTTTTTGTACGTTTCGGTAATTGAAACCCACGGTAAACTGTGCCTCAAGTCAAATAAAACTAACACAAGCCACATGCAAACGAAGAAATTCCAGGCAGCTTCAGAAGTTTTTGAGCGAAGTATGGCGTCGCCTTTCTTCAAATAGAATCTTTCACAACCCTTGTACGATTCCACACTATGTCCCGTGTCCAATAAAATAACCATCGCATAATAATAATACCAGGTTTCGGCTGAAATAAATGTTAATAATACATTTAAAGTTGGCGTACAAAATAAAAAAAATCTTTAATCAATCTTGAGAACATTTGGTTCAGTCGTAGTCTATACTATTATAATATTACAAATTAATATTATAATATTACAAAGAGGAAAGATTTGTTTTTTTTTTATGTATTGAAATAACTCAAAAACTACTAGGCCGATTTAAAAAATTCTTTCACCATTAAAAAGCTGCGTTATCAGTGAGTAACATAGGCTA
Source organism: Papilio memnon (assembly GCA_003118335.3). Lineage (NCBI taxonomy): Eukaryota > Metazoa > Arthropoda > Insecta > Lepidoptera > Papilionidae > Papilio > Papilio memnon. The sequence goes on along the minus strand of LD688973.1, from coordinate 2,700,920 downwards.
CATTTTTTAATTTCACGCGGTTAGAAGTCGAGAGAAACAGCTAGTTCTAAATACATGTATTACTCACAACTTAAATCGTAATGGTCTGTCATATAGAAGAACTCGCGCATGATGGCGACCATGTCGTGCACCCTAGTCTCCGCTAGCATCAGCTTCAGGATCCAGAGCACCAGCAGCTGCCGCGTCCTCAGCTCCGTGATGCTGCTCATCATGCGCATCACCTCCAGGCCCAGCTCTATACTCTCCGCTCGCTTGCCACTTTCCACACTAGAAAAATAATGCCCGATTAGATTTACCTTACGGGTATATTAGTATGTACAGTCTGGGAATCTGGCGGTGTTACAACTTAAATGCTAGTTGATTGAACATTTTGTACGCATTGAGACGACAATGCGGAACAATAACTAACAGTAAGCTGTCTTTAAATATGCTATGCGCAACTGACTGCTACCTAATTGGTTATTTCTCTGGAGAGGCGGGGTTTGTCTCGTAAGAAACAAGGCTATTTTTCTATAAGTGCAATACCATATAATATTTTATGCAACCGCGGATTTCCGCGAATGTACATAATAACAATTAAGTTATAAATGCCTCTTTTCAATATCTAAGGCTGCGCCACAAATATAATAAATACAAACCGGAAAAGGAATATATTAGTATAGAGATATCCCGCGGCTTGCACTTCCGTCACGTCGATTTTCCCAATCTTCCTATTACATATATCCATTGATCGTTGCTCCAGCATTTCGCATTTTGAAAACTAAAATAGAAGTCATAAAAATAAAACCAAATCAAAAATCGAATTACCACAAACGCAATATACTGTAAAAGTGTGTAAAAAACGTTGAGCGTCTTGTCTATTATTTATCGTCGATAGTTAACACATTTAGTGCTTAAACAATGGATGGAAAGTAATTGTAAAATAACACACTTTACTGACTCGTACAAAATGAACGGGACGTTCGCTCGGATACGAGTGGACGGCACCTCGAGTATAGCCACTCCCCACTTGGATCCGAGTTAAGAGCGCTAAACGTGTTAAATGAATAATATGACTTTACGTACATCTCGTTCCTGAGCACATATAGTTATCATATTCCCATAACACATACATAACAGTCTGAAATTGGAGTCGGTGCGTAGAGCGTAATTCATGGCCCACTTAGCGGCCAAAATTGCATTGGATTTTTCTTTGCATTCCTGGAAAATAAGAAGACTAATTCACATGGACGTCAAGCCGATGATCTAGATTAGGGTCACATAAGAAGAATTAAGTACTCTTTTACTTTTGGTGAGAACCGTATGAAAATTAGATCAGTTTGAGTTTGCCACGATCGAGTAAATATCTTGATATTTACTGCTAGATCTTAACATGTAATATATATCAATTGTACTAACAAAAAAGACTTTATGCAAGCTGATAAGTGTCCATGCTATACACTCGTAGAATTGTCCCGATACTCCACGGTCTCTGCCCACGTAGCATTGAGGCGCGATGTAAAATGCCATTAGCTGGCTGAACGAGACGCACATATGCCGCAGTCGCGTCGCATGTCTGTATATTATATTATTATATAGATTCAAGGTATAATTAATTGTACACGGTGGAAGCCACCTATATGGATTAGGCCAGCGTGGTTGAGTAAGGCCTCATCACGTCTAATTTAGATTAGACTCGAACTCCACAATGCAAAGACTAAGAGAGTAAGGCTACACACGATCGTAATGAAATGAACTTAAAAAATTTCCCTCCTCTAAGTCGGAAAAAAAACGTGAAAAGCAACTAAACTTGTCCCTTCAGTGATAAACTTAGCAATACAAGAAACCTTATTAAAATATTCAAAAATCTTACTTAGATGAAGGGAAGGGGTCTGAGAAGAGTTTCAATGCTTCCAGTAGGAGTTTCTTAGCTTCATCCAGGTCACCAGACTCCAAGAGGCAAGCCCCGCGGTGCGAGAGGATACGCCCCAGTCGGTAGTCATTCATCCATTCAAGATCACATTTGTTTTTTGTACGAAATTTCTCAGACTGTAATTTGAGCGCGAACTTTTACATTTTCATGATATATATTACCACAGCTAATACAATACAATAGTATATAAATATGACATTCCATTTAAAATATTCTACACTAGGCGACGTGCAAATACAGCCGTCAATTACAACATAGACGTCGCCAGCCAATGATCTAGACTCGTCTACTCGTATAGGGAGCAGCTATAAGCAGCAGGTATAAAAGTTTTGGAAGCAAAAATGAGTGCGCAGTTAAATCTAATATAAATTTGTTACACAAGGCTTGCAAATGAATAATAAAATCTTCTTACATTAATCAGGGTTTCCACTTCAAATAGCAGACGTATCGCTTGCGGCATGTTCAAATTTATGACACTTAAATCAGTGTATTCTAAGTACGCTTCAAACAATTTCTCAAATTCCTCTGAAAGTTTATAACAGAAACCTAGTTATTGGATTTGTCAAGGACACCTTATCTTTACTAATATTATATAACAAAGCGTAATCACACACTACTTTGTTGCCTAAGATGTCAGCAATTACAGCATATTTTTGAATAAATCTTTCTTTAATATAAAGCCCTTCACTTACGTCACGCTTTAGGCTATATACTTTCACGCTATTAAACTTAGGGGTAAATAAATTGGATAAAAAACCTAATGTGGGTAAGGGACCATAAGCTACTAGCTGCCAACATCAAGGAAGTAAGATTGCAATGCTTTGTCATCATGTCATGTCATTTTGACATTTGCAATGGATAATTTGACAAATGTAAACAATAAATTAAAATTTTCATCATTTCATGCGGATGAAGTCGTACGGGAACAGCTAGTTCAAAGATAAAGGGCAATGCTCGAAGCGCCATTAGCCTAATGGTTAGGGGTACGAATTACTGATCATGTGGTCAAACGTTCGAATCCCGCCATTCGACTATTGTCGTAAACCATATCCTAGCACAAGCCTAAAGCTTAGTTGGAATGGTAAAAGAAATATTAATAAATTAACAAAATATCTGCTAATATTAAAAGAAAATTACCAGCACCAAAGCAGTGGTCTACAGCCTGACAGTATGCGGACAGAAGGATAGGCAGACACTCGCAAGTGCCGAAGTCATAAGAAAAGAACGGCCGACCCTCTCTGCTGCCACCATACTCTCCTGTCAAGCGACGGATTCTCCTCTCATTTTCTGCTAAACCTAAAACACATAATAGAGTATTTAATACATATTCATATAGTCGATTTAATATACAAATTTTAATTACCTTCAGATTCCGTTAATATCGTTGTATTTGTATTCCTTCGGATATTCATCTACAATGTTGAAAGAATAATTCAACTCGTTGGCTAATTAGAAAAAGTACCTCGAAATCGTTTAACGCTTGCAACCCATTTGTTATCTCATACTAAGGGACTCGCGGTATTCGAGAGCAATAAGTTTGACAAATTTCAAATACTTGTTTTACAACATTATAAATGCGAATGTTTAGTTGAATCGGTGGATAGTTGTATAGATGGATGTTTGTTAGAGTTTTGTATCCTAAACTTTGAACGGATCTCTATATTTGCATAGCTACTTGCTTTTGTTTTTTGTTTTAATTCTACGCGGGAGGGGTCGCGGGCGAAAGCTAGTATAGTAATAATTATACCGTTAGCTCCATGGACGGCTGCAAAGCAAAAGACGGATGTGAGTACTGCTCGTCTGCTGTTTTAGTCTCCGCGCTGAAGCCAGATATCTGTTCCCGCACACGCTTTAATTCATCACTTTCGCGTATAAGTCCCTGAAGTAGAAATGTTAGTATACTTAAGACTCAAGAGTATCAAGATCTTACCGCAATATTTCTTGAACTTATAAAAAAAAAACTTATAAAGTGTCTCAAAACACACATTTCTGTACTCTAATCTGAGAGAATTTTAGGAACAGCAATAGGTGTTATAGAAGAATGAATCAACTAGTGATTATGATTGATGATGAATATAACGATGACAAGTAATATAGCTTACGTCGTTGCATCTGAGTCCTAAAAACTTGACAAAACATCCGCCACCACAGGCAACGCACCGTCTCGTATACCGTTCTAGATACAGTAACGCTCTCGTGTGCATATTACGCTGTTAGAAATAATTAATTAACGAACCACTTTATTAACAAAGAAGATAATTAAAACTACTAACAAAGCAATATTATAATAACCTACATAACTACGAGTATATTAAAAAATGGTATTTACCTTTTGATTTTCAGTAAGCAATTCATAAGTCGTTGTTCGAAACAGTACATGCTTAAATTTCATGTACCCACAAAAAGCGTACATTGGCAGATCTTTGCAATTAGCTGACAAGAAAAATAAATATGATAACTATCGTACATCATAAAAATATAATAGAGACTCCATTAGAGCGAGCGCACACCTTTGACTGAACTCGCACCACTGTTGGGCGATTATCGATTATTTCGCAACCAATTCAACTGTTTAGTTGCACAACGAGTAGTGTGCGCACCTCCATATAAGCTCATAGGAATCAAAGCAAGACTACACAGTTGTGCGATATTTTAGTTTCAGTTATGCGCACGCTCTTAGTATGACTATTGTCTTTACATTATATTGTCAGAAAATTATAGCTTGTCATTTTATTTTAACAGTCCCTTAATAGTAACTTACGGGGAGGTCTGATGCCCAAGCAGCGGCAGTAGGGCGCCTTGCAGTCGTTGGGCACCGGCGCTGGATGCACCAGCACTAGAGAGCTGTCTCTTGTGAAGTCACCCCCCTCACACTCGAGTACACGGATCGAGAACAGCTTGGCCACAGCTTTTATAGAGAAAAAACATCGCCAATTTGAATTTCATTCAAGTTTATATTATTATTTATTAAGCTAGCGAGTACCATCTTTCGACTGCATCATCACTTCCATCGGGTGGGATCGTGGTCAAGCGAACTTAACTAATAGCTACCAGTTACTGTTACTAAATGTTTTATTTAACTATGTACAATCGCGGTAATCGGCGGTGTGCCAAAACAGAAAAAAAAATATTTTTCCTTGTAGAAACAAACTCCGCCTTTTCTTACAAATAACCAATTACATAGCAGTGAGACGCAAACGACGGCATAATAATAAAAAGCAGTTAGCCTTGTACGACTGCTTTTTTTTTCTCACAAACACATTTACACGCTGCGTCTTATTGTTTCGCGTCGTCGTCTCAATTTGGTGGATTACCGCCAGATTCCTCGATTGTATTTTCATTTTAAGATTGCGTTCTTGACTATGTTTCAGTATCAACACAATATCGTGTGGGCTTCACTACATATTGATTTCGAAACATTTTGTGCATTTTTTTTGTTTAGAATTTCTTTATATTTCGTCTACAAAATTATCCAGACCCTATAACCAATCACTTTATTTCTCGCCATCGTTCGCATCACTAGACTGTTATTTTTCCGTGTCTACGTACCCAATGCGACCTTTCTGTGGTCGTCCGTCTGCAGCAGGTGGTGCAGCACGCGGCGGGAGAAGACCTCGCCCAACACAGAGCTGCACTTTAACACCATCTTCTCGAACGGACTTAACGAGTCGTACGTCTTCAGAATGAGAACTTAGAAGAAGAAAAAATATCAATATAATACAATTTTTAGACATTGAATCAGTTTATGTGTTTCTCCCTTTCTTTTATAATACACTAAGGGACGTAGACTTTTCCAATTTGATCGCAATAAATGTCGATTCCATACTAGTCCTATTGACTTATCAAATTTTGCCTGCTTCTTATATAGTCCTGTTTATAGAAATTGAATAAATAGCATTTAATTACCGTCCATTTTAACGTCGCCTTTTATATCTTCAAACGTATAGGAATCCGCTAGAATCGCCATTTGTATTACATCGGTTTCTTGCATCGGCTCTTGTTTATTGCCAAAACTTAAATTCAAACTGTAAATGCTGGCCTGTTCGAAATACACAATTTAAAAAAAGGTTACCATTCCAAATTCACAATACATAACTAGTGTACACAGACCTGCGCTCCCAGCGATTCATCATATAGAGAGAGGTCATGATCTGGTCGCTGTAGCAAGGATATCGAAGGCATGACCGCCCCGCATTCGCGCGCCTCGCTACGTGTCACCGTAGCTATCGTAAGATCTCCACTTTGCACCAGAGATATCACAAAATTTTGGATCCAGCCCGGCATACCATTGCTGGCACTTTCTATCATTCTGTTGTTAAACCAATAATTTATACCAATGTCTAATATTTCATGGTTAATCTACGAGGTGAGATGAGTATCTCAATATTTACATTACTTCTATTTAACTACGTAACAACAAAAACATAGCTTATCTATACAACATTATAAAAAGGAAAGATTTGTATTTTATTCGGATTTATGTATGTATTGGAATAACTCAAAAACTACTAGGCCGATTACAATTCTTGTACCATTAAAAAGCTACGTAACTTTTTTTTTATACAATAAGGTGGCAAACGAGCAAGCGACCACCTAAATCCGTCGAAATCGCGAAGCGACCGCTGCCCATAGACATCCGCAATTGCAGATGCGTTGTCTACCCTAAATTGACGGAGTAGGAGACGCACATAAAGAGGATATTTCCCCTTCCTATGCGTCTCCTCAACCGTCAAATCCACTTTCCCATCCAATCCTCTCCTTATATGAAAACGGTGGAACGGGAAAGGGACTAAAGTTGGGCCTCCGGCACCACACTCATCAGACGAAACGCGGAATTGCTCCCGCTTCACGCCTGTCTTCTGTGTGGTCGTGGTATTGCACCGGGCGAGCCGACCCATTCGTGCTAAGATGTTAAAGCGGGCTCTACCACTGTTAAAAACTATTGAGTAACATAGGCTACTTTTTACAAATTTATTTAAATTCCACGCGGACGAAGTTGCGAGCAACAGCTAGTTCTTTATAGTTACTTACTTTTCTAAATCCGCTGGTATGGCTTGAACATCTAACATTTGGCAGACCAGCGCAGCGTGATACCAACGGTCTACGCCAGAGACCTCCAACTTGACTATCATATCATTCTCCAAACATGCATTGGCTACAGCTGAGCACAAGCAAAAAGATAGCTATGTTAAAAGCTGGCAAAACATTGCGTTTTCATTGAACTGGAGTTGATTTTAGTATCAAGTGATAACGCTTGGTTCTTCAAAGATAATTATTAATGTTACAGAACTCACACTAGAGGTCAACTTTAATTACTTGATCATACCTGATGTAAAAGCAGTATTTCTTATAGTGAAGAGAATAAAGACTTTCTTAATATCGAGAAGTAAGAGTATGACACGCCAAGACTCATCGTCAGCGTATTGCGCCTCCATGATGGCTATCAAACGGAGACTTGGAATGTTCTGGAAATGTAAAGATTTTTCTAGAAATGACTAAAATAGCAATTTCTACACAGTTCTAAAGTCATTACTATTTCTAGATTTTACACCAGATATGACAACTCTTTCGTTTTAATTATTTATTACTGTTTCTTTTAATGTTTTACCTTTACGAATATTTCTTTAATAATCTTCTTTATATCATATACGCCAAGGAAGTCGCCGGAGTATGAAAACTTCTCAGGCAAGGGGAAACGGCAATCGAATATTGTGTTTACAGCAAAAATTTCTACTGCACGTAAAGATGTCACATCAACACTATAATATTTAAAAAAATAATGAAAACAGGGAAATGTCTTCATATTATAAAACAATTGAACTCTGTACTTTGTTCTTGCGTTTTGCTGATACCTTAGTCTTATCCTATTCTCTCGGCTTTCTCTTGCTGGTCTCATATTACTTGAGAAAATTGTAGCAACAATCTTACGCATTAAACCAAACGGTGTCTAGAAATTACAAGTTACAATCACATATTTAATTTCTTTTTAATTTCTTCCGCGTTGGAAGAACAAATCCGATATTGTGTTACAAAAGCATAAAAAAACAGCCAAACTGGACTGATTACTAGTTACTACTCTACAACTGCAATATTTAGTAAATAATAAAAGAACTACCTTTTCATAGTCCTTTAAATAAATTCTATTAATAAGTACGAACTTAGGAGTTATGTAGAGACATTCATCTAGAAGCCTTGTTTTTCCTACTTGTTCTGGGCCCTGAGAATTAAAATAAACATATTTTTATAATCATTCTGTGTCATCGAAATGCCCAAAAACTGTTTAGCATTAAGTTTGTCCTGTTCTCCAAGTTGAATCCAATTTTCTTTAACAACTGTAAACTCACTATAAATGCTATTCCAAACTTATGGTCCCGAAATCTGGTGAACTTGTAATTCTGCTGCTCCAGAGCATTATGTAGAGTCATCTTGTAAAGCCGCAGCTCTTCATTGCGGCCCAGCAGTGGATGCCTCCAACAGCCGAGGTGGTCCGATCGACTGTGTAACAAAAATTAAAAAACAAAAAATTCAAAACTAAATGAAAAACAGGCTTGAAGCTGACCAGTATGAAACAAACTTGTAAAGAAGATACTGGCTGGTGATAATGATGCCTAAATATGTACATAATCTGTATCTTCATCTTTTTTTCAATAACTCTAGTAGTTAGAATAAAAAAAAAAATTTTTTTAGACGGGAAAAAACAATAGTGATTTGTGACATTTCAAACTTAATCTTACTATCATACTTTCATACCAATATTATAAATGCGAATGATTAGATGTTTGTTAGAGTTTGTAGCCTAAACTGTTGAACGGATCTCGGTGAAATTTGACATAGATGTAGAGGATAGTCTGATATAACACATAGTTACGCTACTTGCGTTTTTTTTATTCCACGCGCACGGAGTCGCGGGCGAAAGCTGGTGTTTTAATAATTTTAAACTGTTCATTGATGTTACTTGCCGTTGTCTATCATATTCGTAAATGGGTCCTGGTTTGACAAAGCCTTTCAACGGTTTCTCTTCCATTAATTTGAAATGATCATGGTCCAATTTACTCTTTAAGAACGTTTCTTTATCACATGTCACTTTATCCAAATAATTCGTCATTAATCTAGCAGCCTAGAACGATCAATATTAGAAGAATAATATTAAAATTTAAAAAGCAACTACCATATCACGGCAGCGACCCTAAATGGGCCATGACCTCCAACAATTAATATCTTCAAAACTACCATGTAACAAAGAGAACGTTAGTTATGACTGTGGAAGGGTACATCGCTAGAGATAAACCTAGAAAAAGGTTGATGGATCGCGTGAAAGGTGACATGATCAAGAAGGGAGTGATGACTGAGATGACGTATGATAGAGTTATGTGAAGGAAAAAACCTATCGCGAAGACCCTATGGGACTAGGATAAGGAGCTTCCTCCTTGATGATTGACACCACCCAAATTGTTTATTTATGATAAGGAGAGGAGTTTAAATTCATTGTAAAGGTCAAGGTTATTGTAAGTAGTACACCGAGAACAATACCGACTGTACCCTTATACAAAAGTGTTAAAACACTTACCTTATTGACTGCCGAACCTATGACAGTGTATTCGCGTCGTAAAACATGACCCACGACTCCGCAATAAGTTGAACCTATCGATAAACTCACTGTTATTGTTATACATATATTCATTAATAACACACATTTGTTTACTTTTACTGGACTGATAAGAGAGTAATATTCGCGGATGCGTATAAAGGAGTGTTGGATTATTACAAAGTACAAACTGTTTGATTTGGTAAAACTGTTTACCGTTACCATGGCAACCTTGCTCCTTGATGTCAGCTTGTAGTTTTTGTCTCTTTCCCGCATGACGGTTTTTTCAAATTATTTACTCCCTAAGTTTAATAGCGTGAAAATATATAGCCTAAAGCATGTTTTAAGTGGAGGGTTTTTTATTTTTAAAAAATGATTAAAAACATACTGCAATTCCTGACATCTTACGTAGCTAAGTAGTTTGTGTTTACGCTTTAGTATATTAGTATAGAGTATAGATAGATGTATTAAATTGAACAAGAACTAACCAGATGTAACACCAATACTGACGCTGATAATGTTAGAGTTCATAAGATTCTCTTTCAGCGTAAGTGCGCACTCGAGCGCCTTCCTGGCTTCGTCCTCGTGCTTCAGTCCGCGTAAACCGAAGACTACGAGAAACATCATGTCCTTGTCGAACATCGACACTTTATTGACCAATCCACCGGCCTCGGCTGTCACACTATAAACATTCGAAAACAATTAATAATTGATAAACTAAATAAAAAGTATTCAAACTACATAAATACGTTTGCAATGCCATCAAGAACTATGAGTGACGAAGCAATTTTTAAATTTAATCTCACAATGGGTAGTGAGAGAAAGTCGTGCTTTAAACCTAGACTCTTTTGAGTTCTTCTAAGAACCCTTAGAGCGCGCACATCTTTGGCTAAACTCACGCACAACTGTTTAGTCTCGCTTTGATTCCTATGAGCTTATATATGGCACACTACTCGATTTTTAATTGTGCAACTTAAAGTTGAATTGGCTGCGAATCAATTGACAATCGCAAAACAGTTGTGTTTAGTCATAGGTATGCGCCCGCTCTTATACTAGCTATTGAGAATGCCTGTTTCGATAAGACTTAAGTGTAATAATACCACTAACCCACAAACACGTCTATACGCGGCATCCACGACACTAATCAATATATCATCCGTCACCGTCTTAGTGATGATATTGATGAAGACGATAAGCACGTGTCTCACTTCAGCGAGAAAATTCATGGGCTCGTCATTGTCCACTGCGCGGATAATCGGGCGCAGCATGAAGCGTCGCAGCGCCGTGCCCCACGAACCTTTGATAGCGGCCACCACCGCTGGACGTACTGGCACAACATACTTTAGATTATAGAATTAACTCCAACTAAATTGTAATAAACAGCCAAAGTAACACGTAACTTCTGTTAGTAAAATAAAAAGAAATTAATTGCGATTGAGCATCGTCTTGTTCTTCGCTTTTTAAAAGATAAATTAAATACGACAGCCTTCATTTTGTCATATCAAAGTAAACTTACATAAAAGGAAATTGCAAACTTACGTGAAAACTCTCTCAAGTTTACACCGACGGTACCGTTAGATCGAGGTTTAGGCTCAGAATATTCGAAAGTGTCCTCTTTAAATACAGATCAATTATAAATATCTGATTTATATTAACCAATTCCAAATCACATTTAATACATAAATAACATCTTACCATAACTTATTCCAATTAATGAATGTAATTTCTCAACCCTCTTCCAAGTCGCACCAATACCGAGTACCTACGATATTTAATTCATTAGTTAGTTACTAATCGATATCATTAATTACTCGTCTACTCAATCGCTTAAATAGAACTTCAGTCATCATCACATCAGTTTAAAAGTAACTGACAGTATCTACAATTTATGATGTGTGTTCGCCAAAATTATGTCCACTTCACTTTAATAAAAAAAACATTATAGGTTTCTCTCTGCACGTTATTGCTCGAATGACAAGAAAATTATCATTCGCTAGTACTTAATTCGTATATATGTCCTTTATTTACATATATTCCGTTCAATTATGATTGCAAGTAACCTAACCTAATCTATTGATTAGTGTACTTCGTCAGTCAGTGTACGATCAAGCTTAATGTACAGTCGCGGAAAACCACGGTGTTCCACTTCAGGAAAAATGTTTATTGCAAGAAGACAAATTCCGCTCTTCTTACAACTAATTAAGTAAATAGCAGCAAGTGGTGCAAACGAAGGGATAATAATAAAAAGAAAGTAGTCGTGGATCACTAACCGATTTTTTTTTCGGACAGACATATTTATAAGCTGCGTTGTATTGATTTTTGTTTCGCGTCTGTTTCCAAAATGTTGCGATTGTAGCGTTTGAGGTGAAACACCGCCAGTTTCACCAACTGTACATACCTTCGTATGTCTGCCGTCTCCACACGGCTGTGTGCAATATTCGGCCTCATTCACGTATATCCAGGCACTAGCGGTTGTAAGTACGTCGCCAGCTGAGCTCATATACTCCGCGGTTTTCACGTCCCACACGGGCTGGCCTACTATCACATAATGCGCTAGTGACAGCTCCCCACCTCCGATGATGGAGAAGTGAGACACCCCAGCTGATATTGCGACTTTCACTGATGATAAAATATTAGAGTTCATAATCGACAAAAGACAGTCGTAGTACAGGATAGATAAGTCAATCTAGAGATCTTACGATGTCTTATAAGCCATATCCGAATGATAAAATAGTTTTGTATAAAACTTTGATTAAACCGGAGATGTGATCTCTCTTAGAAGTTAGTTAAGTAGTGTTAGCCTGAACTATGTTCACCTTGACTACTGACATCTTTTTACTTTACCTAAAGAAGTGCTATAAATTCTAACCTTTAAGTGCTACACCAACATCAGTCACATATCTGCCGTAATTCTTTTGTATCAGAAGTCCGCAATCTATAGCGTTATGAACAACATCTTGCATGTTTCCACTAGGTGTCTTCTTCCACATCGATAGGAAAGCGTCACCGGAGAACTTTAATATATCACCGTTATGCGTCAGAATCTCTTGTACCATAGCTCCGATGTATGAATTAAGGACCTGCGTCAATCTCGACGGACCACCACGACCAGTTTTTGTATAAGCTTCACATAAATCCGTAAATCCTTAAAATAGTATCCCGTTAAAGTTTTAAGCGACTGTGACATTCACTGGGATTTTTTTTACACATCCTTGAACCCGCTTTTTCTTTATAAAATTACGTAAGCAATGAATGTAATTACCGGAAACATCAATAAACATAAGCGCAGTTTCATACGTCCTCACGGAGAGGTCAGAATGCTTGTATACTATCTCGTCGGGCACGAAAGACGCCATGGTGCTGATACGTTTAGCTTGCTCCACGCCATTTAAGCTTTCCGTATCTAAATTTCTGAATATCAAATATAAAAGGCTATAAAATACTATGTTTATTTGTAGGCACATAAGATATATATGTTCAAACATTTCTTAACAGACTGCAAAATCATACTTCATACTAATATTATAAATGTCAAAGTTTAGATGGATGGATGGATGTTTGATAGAGTTTGTAGCCTAAACGGGTGAACGGATTCAGATGAAATTTGGTATAGACGTAGGGGATAATCTGGAAGAACACCTAGGCAACTCACTTTTGATTTTTTTAACTCCTCGCGGACGAAGTCGCGGGCGAAAGCTAGTATGTAATAAAACCTAAGAATGAACATTACTGCTTCATATGCATAATTACTGTGTACACACAGGCGCACAGCATGTGTTCTTAGTACCTATTTCTACCTATAAGCCATCGTATCGATGCATTGGTCTAGAATAAATTATCACTAGTATAATTGATTAAAAAGGTTACGTTGATTGTTTCCTTCCATCGCTCTGACGACGGCGCTCCCGTGGCGTCATATGGACGGACGCTGAGTTCCTGTATATAGATTCGCGTTGTACTCGCTTCATGGCCGTTAAATATTCATCATATCTATCCTTCATTCTTTGTCCCTGAAATGTTCTCTTAAGTAGATCTCTAGAAGCTTCGAGTAACCTAGATATAAGAGTAGCTCCTATGTCCTAGTCTAGGGCCTAAATTGATGGGTGGTTTACTAAAGATATATAAGGTATACCTAACTTTATCTTACTTTTATCGAGATAAAACTATTGTGCCCAGCTTATTCTTATTATTTAAATTAGTGAAATATAATATTATCCCTGACACCAACTTTTTATGACAGAATTAATTAATGAAGTTTAAAAACGAAGAGCATATTTTGTCTCTAGGTATCCGACCTTCGTAGATGGTTATATAAAAACCAAGGCCAATATCAAAGTGGACCAGTAACGAGGAAGTCAGTTCAAATACCTTTTTTTATACAATAAGGTAGCAAACGAGCAAGCGGCCACCTAAATCCGCCGAAATGGCGAAGCGACGCTGCCCATAGACATCCGTAATTGCAGATGCGTTGCCTACCCTAAATCGACGGAGGAGGAGACGCACATAAAGAGGATATTTCCCCTTCCTCTGCGTCTCCTCCACCGTCAAATCCACTTTCCCATCCAAACCGTTCCTTATAAGAAAAGGGCGCAACGGGAAAGGGATTAAAGTTGGGCCTCCGGCACCACACTCATCAGACGAAACGCGGAATTGCTCCCGCTTCACGCCTGTCTTCTGCGTGGTCGTGGTATTGCACCGGGCGAGCCGACCCTACAGTGCTAAGATGTTAAAGCGGGCTCTACCACTGTTGATACCTAGTTGGACCTAGCAGTTGCTAATATATCGTGGACCTCGTAAACTTCTTCAATTCGCTATTCTAGTCACGACTGCTATGCCTGTCGGCTGCGCCAAACTCGCAATAACATTGCTAAGAGGAAATGTGAGTAGGCTAAAGTCATAACCTTAGAGGTCATGGCATTGTGACATCATTAACTATTTTCCACTTGCTTTAATTAATGGTAGTCGAGGTACATCATGGACTGAGACAATTGAAACAATTAAATAAGTGTTATTAAATTACTAAAATTATGGCCTAATTGCTTAATTCAAGTTAAGATAAAGGTTAAAATTCTGATATGGGAATATAATTTTTTTTATCAAGAAACTAATCATTCTAATATTATAAATGCGTAAGTGTAGATGGATGGATGGATGTTTGTTAGAGTTTGTAGCCTAAACGGCTGGACGGATTTAAATGAAATTTGGTATAAATGTAGAGGATAGTCTTGAAGAACACATAGGCTACTCACAGTTTTTTTTAATTCCACGCGGACGGATCGTGGGCGTAAGCTAATAAATAAAATAAGACAATAACGTAAGCAAAATATTTTATTGAATATAAATAAATCTTCGGATGGTTTTCTCTCGATCAATTTACATAATTAGATCAATAATAACAAATCAAAAACAGTACATAGCAACAATAACCTCACCAAATAATAGATACATGTTCACTGTACATTCAGCCAAAAAACCTGTAATCGAGTTTAAAAAAAACATAAGAAAAACTTCTATAACATTTCCAATGACACCATTTTCCACTGCTAAAAGTAAAAAACGCTATTCCATCACTCTCACTCTCTACGAGAAAAAAAAGAGTTAACCATATATTTTGTACGGATGTTCTAACGGTAAGACGTTGAAAATTTTTTTAATACCATATACCCAGTACCAGCTTTAGGAGCTGGAAGAGATTTTTACGGATATTCGATATTTCCCTCTTTTTTACTATGACTAGGGGACGGTGGTTTAGTATGTAAGAGTAATTCGCACATCTGGCGCCCAGGGCGGTCGCCCAACCCTAACGCTGGTACTGGTCTCACTGGCCTTATTACTTCCAAAGTATACATAAATTATTTTCCTCACGCTACATTACATAACTTTTTTAATGCTGACTTTCTCCATCCAATTTTATTTGCTGTACATTTTGTTACAAACCAGAAAAATCTTGTCTACACAAAGAATTCTACATACAATCTACGGAGTATTGTGGTATATGTCTAACTGTATTGAATTACATATTGTACATAATATGGTAAATAATCTGCCAATCAGAGGTTGGCTATTATGGAAATTCATTTTACATACTAATGCATCATTATTAATGTCATTTACATTATGTTAAGCGCAAACAGTGGTAGAGCCCGCTTTAACATCTTAGCACGAATGGGTCGGCTCGCCCGTTGTAATACCACGACCACACAGAAGACTGGCGTGAAGTGGGAGCAATTCCGCGTTTCGTCTGATGAGTGTGGTGCCGGAGACCCAAATTTAGTCCATTTCCCGTTCCACCCTTTTCTTATAAGGAAAGGATTGGATGGGAAAGTGGATTTGACGGTGGAGGAGTCGCATAGAAGGGGGAAATGTCCTCTTTATGTGCGTCTCTTCCTCCGTCGATTTAGGGTAGGCAACACATCTGCAATTGCGGATGTCTATGGGCAGCGGTCGCTTCGCCATTTCGGCGGATTTAGGTGGTCGCTTGCTCGTTTGCTACCTTATTGTATAAAAAAAAAAAAACTCTTTGACGTTGGATTATGGTCAAATTTCGAACAATAGACTAACCTAAGCATATCTGAAATAATTTTATACATTAGATATGAGAGTGCAACAGTTTTACATTTAGCTTATTTAGTAGTATTGAATTTATTCATACAAAAATGCCAAATGATCATGTATGTTAGTGTCTTTTATGTTACTTCTAATCCAAATATTATCTTTTATAAAATTATATTAACGTATTACTATTTCTAATTATAAAGATTATTACATAATATTATATTACATTTACATCAATATATACAGTTCCATTATTTGGTTGAATACATAACAATTTTAAAATGGGATAGGAATTCAAATTAAATTTAGGAACTCACTATAATTCTTATAGCTATAAAATTCAATACATGTATAGGTAATAATAGAGACAGCTTTATTTATTAACAGAGGGCAAAGATGCTTTACCCTTATGGATAAGTGGAGTTAATAATAATAATAGAAAACAATTATTAATAAACTTTTGTGTGTTGTTTTTGTGCTTTTAATAATAAAAATATAGAAGAACTTTTGACCATGATTCAATCTTTTTAGTGCCACTGCACATCATTATGTTTTATAATAATTCTATATAATAAATGTATATTAACTGTCTTTTGAGTTCAACTTATAATACATCTTAAGACTTACTTTTTTATTATTAAATCAACTTTTTTTCAAATAATAAAACTTTTGAAATATTTACTTCAATATATTTTAAACATGTGCACAGCATGTTACAAATCTGTACTAATATTATAAGAAAGATTTTTATTTTTGTATGTATTGAAATAACTCAGAAACCACTGGGCCTTCTTTCACCGTTAGAAAGGTAATTTATCCGTGAGTAACATAGGCTATATTTTTTTTAATTTCACGAGGGCGAAGTCACGAGCAACAGCTAGTGTAAACTAAATTCACAATTTCGACAATAGTTGTCAAGTTTAAAAATAAAGTTCCCCATTAATAGTGTTATTGTCACCACAAATTAAAATATCACATTCACCACCTATGAGAGAAGAAAGTCTTTCAAACACTTTGGCAATGGCAGTGCCTTAACTGATCCATCATTTACATACTGAAGTATTGCATCTCGGCAAACATTTTGTAGAGTTTTCACTGGAAGAAAATGTATTTTTTTTATATTACACAAAATACTAATATTGTTAAGATAAAATATTTAGGGCCTGTCCCACACTGGCTGATAGAGGCTCAGATAACTTAAAAATGATGTCACTGTCAGATAATGTAACAAAATCCAATATTTCCATCACACATTTTACTTGTTGGATTGTTATCAGACAATTTATAATTTGGAGGGACAGGCCCTAACATTTGTGTTATAGATAAACTCAAAATCTATATAGGTCGATTTCAAAAATCTACAGATGAATAAACTTTTCATTTAATGGTTTTAATATAGCAAATACAATAAGTACTTACCTCCATATAATTGTACAATTTTAACTTGTTTTGTTGTTCCATATACATCAACCACAGCATGTAATGGTCCACTGGTGTATGGTATTGCCTTAGTACACGGCCCTTGGTCTTCACCATTAATTATAAAATGCATCTCAGCCATATCTGGTTCATCCCTACTTGTTTTAGGGCATGGAACAAACATTACACCAATTCTACTACCAGCATCCATTGGCAATATACCTTGTGGTGTACCATTATGTGATAATATTTGTGGTCTTAGCAACATTTTGGATATAAAACCACGAGGTGTACGAACACTATGACCATCGCCTAAAACTGAAACTCTCGGCTCATTTTCACGGCGGCCGCTCGCCCCTTGGTTGACAAGCTCAATCAGTACATTGTTTTGGGATTTCGAAATGGGAAAGATCCATGACATACCAGTGTTTGCTAAATCAGGTAAAGCGTACTGCGGAAGTCCTTTATCTCCGAGAGCAGCGGTTTGCGGATCAAGCAGTGTTAACCCTAATCGCATATGACCACTCCATCCCCGTTCTGTTTTCTCGATTTCCACCAAAAAAATTTCACGGGGCAGTAAAGGTTTCTCACTAAATGTCAATCCATGCGCAAAACTTGCCTTTCTATAGGCCACGGTGTTGTCTTCGAAAAGAATAATATTTGATCCATGATAATGATGGAACCTAGACAGCATGTTTACTGTCACTAGAAATACATTTATCACTTCAAAAACTTTCAATTAATAAGTTAAGTAAGAATAGATTAATTATCTTTATAAATACATTTAGAAGATCTTCAAGCACTTCATTTTTAACAAACCAACAACATTCGCACCGATGGCATATTTGCGTGAAAAATGCACAATATTTTTTAATGTCAAATTTGACAGCTACAATTTTTTTTCAATGTCAAATCAAACTTCAAAATATTAAAAAAAACGTAAATAACAAAACGTGCAATGACTGTTGTGCAAAAATATATAAAATTATTAAGATATTAAAATGCATATTGTAATTTTATTAATCATATCCTTACAAGTATACGTTGACAAGTAAAAGCTAAAATAATGCTTACTTCTACCACTAAAAGAAGCATACCGCAACCCAACCACCGTCCGGTAAGTCACATCAAGAATGTAATACAACAAATATGAACTAATATACTTTTTAATACAATTTGTTTGTATATTATTTGATTTGTAATTAATATGTGTATTAATAAATACACAAATAATTAAATATCTGATTTTGAAGCAGTAACTGGTTGATGAGCCTAACTTTTTTTATCTGTTAAAAATGGCTGTCATCTGCACAAAAGTTGTCAAGCGGCATTTTTGTCTAGCTTTGCAAAAAAGTACAAAAAGCCCCATAATTTATGGACGCGAAAGAATCTGCAGTACCATATTAACGAAACCTTTGTTTTCTTGTCCCTATAAATTTAATATAACAACCTTCTCCCATACTGCAAAAAATAGACATTTCGCAATACCCAAGTAAGTATATTATCGTAACATCTGTGATAATAACTTATCATTGTGCAAAAAACTTTAATAATACAAATCTTTATCTATGTACTTGTAACCGGTAGAATACAATGTTTACATAGTTGTGTTTACACATATTTTATCCTTAACTCTTTAAAGATAAGGTATAAAACTAGCTACCTCATTTACGTTTTGAATTTGTATTACTTACCATTGCTTAGTGCTTACGTTACTTGTATTAGTAGAAGTTATTTTAAAAGTTAAAAATTCCTTCTAAGTACTGGGTTAAATAATTAAGTGCGTAAGTTACTTTCTCTGCTTATTGTTAACATGGTTTATTCTTTTTTTCATATAGAATTGCCTATTGAATTGATGTTGCGAAACTATCAATTTCGCATTTTATCTTAACATGATTGTTCATTGTTGAATTGTATTTCATTGGTGAAGCACATAAATTTTGTGATAATGAGCTACTATTTGACTTACTTCTTAATTTTTTTTTGTTATAGTCAAGTGAAAGTCATGGGTGCATTAAGTCCACTAGATCCTTCTTCCTATTCACGGCCAGGTACTTTTTTTATAATTTTTTTTAACATTTGAACAGACTTATATTTCTAATATTTACTATTTTATTATAAGCTTACATTTAAGTTTTATGTCAATTTTTTATGTTTGTTTTATTACAGAAATAGCTGTTATAAAACATATACATTTGGTGTGGGATGTGGATTTTGATATCAAAGTTCTATCAGGGATTGCTGTATTAAACTTTGATTTACTGCAATACACTGATGAAATAGTATGGAATTTATGTTTTTTATTAATTTTATTAACTAGCACAAATACAATTTTATTTAATAGACATTGCTAGCAACTTCGTCTACATGGAGTATAAAGAAATCTAAAAATAATTGTATTCTATGATATTGAGTGATAATTTATATTTCTAATGGTGAAAGAATTTTCAGAATAGGTCCAGTAGTTTTTGAGTTTATTTATTACATAAAAGATACAAATGTTCCTCTTTATAATATTAGTATAGATGAAAAATAAATAATACGTTTTTACTCAACAAAGTACTCAACAACATGACTTTCCAAGTAATCCCGCAAGACATTTGCAAGTGCAAAAGATAATGTAAGATGGACATTTGAATTCTTATCACTTGAACTGTTCTTATGTCAGGTTATCATCTGAGATAGCTTCAATGCATGCTCTAATATTATGAACATACACATACACATTGAACGTATTTCTCATTTTAAATTACATTAAAAACTACTTAACAAGCCCCTAAGTTGTTTATTGGTTACTAAAGGGGCCACTTAGTGTAGATATAGTAAGGGAAATCTACACTATTGTGTTCTTAGTTTATAAATGACAACACATCTCCATATGTAATTATTTAAGAGTACCGGTTGCTTTGCTAATTTGGCTAATTTAGAGGCTGCTGGCTCAACCATAAAAACATGAAATAACATCATCCAATATTATATAACTAGCTATTGCCCACGACTTCGTCCGCGTGGAGTTCAAAACTTATGTTCATCCCTTTTTTCAACCTATTACCTAAAGTATTATCTTAGTAGTAATATACGTCATTACAGAAATCTACTAAAGCCAGATTCCAAATTTCTAAGCCCGGTAGTTTGTGAGCTGATTTTTCGGCTACCCTTATTGTTTGTGTTCGCGAAATCTTCTAAACTATTTGTCCAATTTAAATACTGTAAAGGACAATTTTATTCTACATTAAATTCTCCTGACAACAAGCGCATTTATTTGGATAAGGATTAACATTGAAACCAATAAAACAAAAAAGTGGTTAGTGTAAGAAAACTGTTAAAGATAGATATATGCTATCGCGGACTTTTTTGTGGAACTTTTTGAGATCTACAATTCTTTCATACACCATTTTCATATACCTCTAACGGTTTAAGCAGCGTAAGCCGAGAAAACTTAAAATTTTGTGATTTTTTAACGCCGGGGTGCAGAAATACACTGTTTATTAATAGTTCCTCAATATTAGTAATAATAAAATATAGCCTGTTACTCACAGATAAATTACCTTTTTAATGGTGAGAGAATTTTTAAAATCGGCCCAGTATTTTTTGCGTGAAACAAATACATACAAAAAAAATGGGACCCACCTGCAAGCACTACCTTTCGGACAGTGGCGTAGCGAGCCTTTCTCGCGCCCGGGGCACAACACATTTTTAGCGCCCCCCCCCC
>LD688973.1:2657301-2677850 GCA_003118335.3 Papilio memnon | reverse complement strand
CGGAGCTATCGCGTAACACACATAAAAAAACATACAGACGACTTGAGTACCTCCTTCTTTTGGGAAGTCGGTGAAAAATACAAAGTTTTCCTCTTTATAATACTAGATTTGTTGCACAAATTGTTAACATCTTAAACAACTTTTCAGGTTTTAGATGTGAACAATCTGACCATACATTCCGTAGAACTATCAGATGGCTTGAAGTTAAAATACACAGTGGATAAACATGTGCCTAACTTTGGATCTAGGTTAGCTATAGCATTGCCATACTCACATGGACCTCAGGAGCCGTAAGTATTTTATATATTTTGCTATTGAGACATTCACTGCTTGCATTGATCAACTCCATTACTCTGAATACATTATTAACATATATCAGTGCATCATACGTAATCTGTATATTAACACACATATAACATACTAGCTTTCGCTCGCGACTCCGACCACGTGGAATAAAAAAAAAACAAAAGTAAGTGGCCTATGTGTTCTTCTAGACTATGTTCTATATCTATGCCAAATTTCATCGAGATCCGTTCAGCAGTTTAAGCTACAAACTTAAACAAACATCCATCCATCTAAACTTTTGCATTTATATTAAATAAGATGGCATCTCACTTATCTCCCTTGAATAAACAGAGACAGTGATATGAATTAGTCGAGGTGTTTTGGCATAGACAACTTTGTTACTGACCTTTCTTTCTGTAAAAGCTTCAAAGCATACACTTGCAAGATTATTTCATCAAGCTATTTTTTACGCTTCACAAACCTATCGTGACGTCATCAGCCCAAGGTATTATGGTGGGACTTACCTCATAAACTAATTTAGCATTTAACATTCTGAAGATTCCTCATAAAGGCACCAAGACTTTAAAAAAAGTATAGAGATTTGGATACAGATTTTTCTAAAAAAATTTTTCTAAAATACATTGAGCTTACATACATTATAATTCTCAAAGCAATGTGTTATGTTAATATATGTAATAAGTTCTTATTTATCTATTATTGGAGTTATTAAACAATGCAATGAGTGGCTCAATAAAATCATCTTTTTAATAAAAATTGATAGAATCAAGCATAAAAATATCTTTTAAAGCATGATAACACAAAATGTAGAAATTGAAACCGCCATCTCGACGATATTTCTAGACTTTGTGGATGATGTGTATAAACCTCATGCAATTGATGTATCTAATGAGAGTAAAAGAAGATTATTCAAAGAAGATAAGGTTTGTAACCGTGTGTATAAATTGGAAAGGATCGATGAAGAAATGGAATCGTCTAGGTTAGAAATTAACAATTGCATTACATTAAATCATACTTCATACTAATATATATGCGAAAGTTTAGATGGATGGATGTTTGTTAGAGTTTGTAGCCTAAACGGCTGAACGGATTTCGATGAAATTTGGTATAGATGTAGAGGATAGACTGGAAGAATACATAGGCTACTCACTTTTGTTTTTTTAATTCCACGCGAACAGAGTCGCCGGCGAAAGCTAGTTAATTATAATTGGTTTAAATGTAATGAGTTTAATCCATTTTTTTTAGTAAAATGTGGTTTTTGATTATATTTCTTGATGTGTATTGCGCCTTATTCAAGTTTTTATTGTGACTTTACACATTTTTTTGCTTGATTATATCAATTTCATTTTATTATATGTTTTTATGAAGGATTCCTAACTATCAGTCAGTCAGATTGTCTAAATAATGTGAAATATTATCATTAATAAAATATCGCCTATTATAAAGGTAGCAGCTTAGTATTCTACTTAAATTATACTCTAAGGAGTTACATAATAAAATATCTTCAGGACTTTTTAACTGTAGTGTTTTTTCACAGAATAGCTATAAAGATTAAATACCAGACTGCCCCCTCGGCGTCGGCGCTGCAATGGCTGGAACCGAATCAGACGTCGGGTAAAAAACATCCATACATGTTCAGTCAGTGTCAGGTAAAATTTTTGTTTTAATTTTTTTTAATTTATATTGTAATGTTTGAAAAATCAATTCTTACAATTATTATCAAATGTACCCACTTAATCTATTCGCTGGAACTCCCTTAAAGATCACTTAATGGGTGTGTCAGATGTTTTAATTTTTTTAGCCTATCCACGCTCGGTCCATCTTACCATGCCAAGACACACCAGCCGTGAAGTTCACTTACGAGGCCGAAGTCTCCGTCCCCAAGAACTTTAAGGTGCTGATGAGCGCCATCAGAGGCGACAGCAACACGACTATCACCAAGTTCTACCAGAATGTGCCCATACCCTCATATTTACTGGCTATTGCTGTTGGAGCCTTGGAGTGCAAGCAACTCGGACCTAGGTAAGGCCACATATTTAAATTTTAAATTTATACTTCTATACTAATATAATAAAGCGTAAACACACACTACTTAGTTATGTAGTATGTCAGGAATCACAGTATATTTTTTGAATAATTATTTTTTTTATAAAAAACCCTATATTTACGACACACTTTGTCACAATAATTTGAAAAAAAAAAACCGTCATTCGGGAAAGGGACAAAAACTACAAGCTGACAATATCAAGGAAGCACGGTTGTCATGGTAACATTGACGACACGCTTTAGGCTATATGTTTTCACGCTATTAAACTTAGGGAGTAAATAATTTGAAAATAACCGTCATGTGTTAAAGAGACAAAAACTACAAGCTGACAATATCAAGGAAGCAAGGTTGCCATGGTAACGGTAATAGCTCGTGTATAAATATTGTCAAAAACCTGTCAAAAGTCTGGGTCGGTTAACTGAATATACAAGATATCTCAAGGTTGGAGGTAAAACGTGATACTATGCCACCTTTCAAATTTCAACATGGTATTGTTAAAGATTTAATTTAAAGTTTTTGCAATCATATTTGAGATAATTGAAATAAATTATTCTAAAACATTTGGTCATAAAAAAAGAACTAAAACCTGTATGTGCCCTCAATAATTATGCGAAATTAAAATATGTACATTTGATATTTTACTAACTAGTTTAAAAGGTAAACTGCTGAAGTGTTGTTTTCCTTAACCGCAACTATGGCTAAGGCAAGGTTGCTTAGTGTATCTTATCGTTATTACATAACATAGACATAATCCAGTTATCGTATGACGTAAATTATAGATAAATAATAGTTCCATGACATTAACATCAATTTTCATAGATTCCAAAAACATAGATAAAATCGTCGTACGATAAAAATGTAAACAGGATTATTAAGCTGTGGTCACAAATAGTTGAAATATAGTGTATTCCAAATTAAACCCTAAGAAATGCTTTTTTTTATTTCCGCAGACAAAAGCTAGTAATTAATGTATTTATTACTAGCTTTTGTCCGCGAGGAATTAAAAAAAAAAGTATGTAGCCTATGTGTTCTTCAAGACTATCTTCTACATCTACACCAAATTTCATCGAGATCCGTTCAGCCGTTTAGTCTACAAACATCCATCCATCCAAACTTTTGCATTTATAATATTAGTAATTAGTAAAATAGTAAGATTAGCAAGGTTTTTATTTATTTTATTCCAAATACATTAAATACAGTTTCACTTTAGGTTCTTAAACATTTTGGTTTGTGAGAACCCTGCACATTCTCAGCGGGTAGTTTAATTTTTTTTAAACATACAAATGTTTTCATGAATTAAAGATCTTACGTATGGTCTGAGAAAGAGGAGATCGAGCGGAGCGCGTGGGAGTTCGCGGACACGGAGAAGTACCTGAAGGCGGCGGAGAGCCTCTGCGGGCCGTACCAGTGGGGGCAGTACGACCTGCTGGTACTGCCGCCCTCCTTCCCCTACGGCGGCATGGAGAACCCCTGTCTCACATTCGTCACACCCACATTACTGGTGAGTACTTTGATACTAAAGAAATGTAGACCTAGCTTTTTGGTGTAGCTCCGCATGGAATTAAAACAAACAAGCCTGTTTTCTTCCAGACTATCCTCTACATCTATGACAAGTCATCGAGATCCGTTCAGCAGTTTAGGCTACAAACTCTAACAAACATCCATCTAAACTTTCGAATTTATTGTATTAATAGCTGTTCCCTTGCGGCTTCATCCGCGTGAAATTATAAAAACTTTATTTTATTGTTTACATTTGTCAAATTCTCAATTGCGAATGTCAAATTACCTTACTATAGCAATCTTGCTTCCTTGATGTTGGCAGCAACTTATGATCTCTTTCCCTCATTATGGTTTTTATCCAAAATATTTACTCCCTAAGTTTAATGACGTGAAAATATATAGCCTAAAGCGTGACGTAAGTGTAGGACTTTTTATTATAAAATGAATTAATCAAAAATATGCTGTAATTGCTGACATCTTAGACAACAAAGATGTGTGTGTTTACGCTTTATTATATAATATTAGTATAGATAAGTAAGATTGAGCATGAATATAATTCAAGTGTAACTAAAATAATTCATTTTCAACTATCAGAGAGAACCAAGGAACTGTTTTATGTACTCTTGAATTGAGGAAGGGGACTCAAGCATTTTGCTCGAAACCCAAATTTTACTTGAATTTTAAAGTAAATCTGAACACATTTTGATTTTCCATTATTATAAAATTAAGAATTTACAATACTATTCCAGGCTGGGGACAGAAGTCAAGCGGATGTGATAGTCCATGAGATAATGCACAGTTGGACAGGGAACTTGGTGACCAACAAGAACTTTGAGCACTTCTGGCTGAATGAGGGCTTCACCGTGTTCCTGGAGAGGAAGGTGGGCGCCTCGCTGATCGCAGACCCCGCGGAGGCGCGCCGCAGCCGGGACTTTCATAGCTTACTCGGACTACAGGAACTCACTGAAGCTGTATGTTACACTGCTCCGATTTGTTAATATTTTCATGCCATTAAATTCCGTCATCTACTAAGATGACGGAATTAAATTGGTATATTCCAAATTCTAATTACTAAGATGAAGTTAAATGCCATATTCCACATTTTAATTAATAAGATGACGATGTTAAATGGCTTATTCCAAAATCTAATCGATCAAATTATACATGTCTATATTAGTGCCAAGCTTGGCATTTATAATTGTTTTCTATGTTTTTACATTTTATACACATTGTGGAACTTTCCGTAAAACTAGTTTCTATGTATCTTTGCAGATAAATGATCAATTTGGACCGTCCAGTCCTTTGACGAAGTTGGTGCCGGATCTAAATGGAGTGCACCCGGACGATGCTTTCTCCCGAGTCCCCTATGAAAAGGGATCGCTCTTTCTGCGCTATTTAGAAGATCTTGTAGGGGGACCTGGTCAGATTTATTTGTATTTAATAAATATAATATTATATATAAAAATAAATATAATTAAAAATATAATGTAATCCTCTAACGAAGTTTTCCCATCGTTATATATTTACTACCGAAATACTTGAGTTAAAAGGTTTCTTCTATCTTTTAGAGTAAATGTGAGAGTTGGCAATATTTTTTAATATGTTTTGACAAAATCCATTTTTACAACAGTTTTTTTGTTTTTGTTTACATTAACTTGCAAGAATGTAGTTAAAATACATATTCCGTCCTATATATACGCCTATTTGCATGTGTTTTAACGCTGGAATTTTATTAGGTTACTAGCTGTTCGCGTGTGGCTTCATCCGCGTGAAATTATAGAAACTTTATTTTATTGTTTACATTTGTCAAATTATCAATTGCAAATGTCAAAATGACATGACATGATGACAAACCATGGCAATCTTGCTTCCTTGATGTTGGCAGCAACTTATGGTCTCTTTCCCACATTAGGGTTTTTATCCAAAATATTTACCTCTTAAGTTTAATGGCGTGAAAATATACAGCCTAAAGCGTGACGTGAGTGTAGGGCTTTTTATTAATAAAAGAATTATTCAAAAATATGCTGTAATTGCTGACATCTTAGGCAACAAAGAAGTGTGTGTTTAAGCTTTATTATATTAGGTTATAGTTAGTACAGCTTATTGTGTTTTTGCAGAAGTTTTTGACAAAT
This sequence comes from Papilio memnon, assembly GCA_003118335.3. NCBI lineage: Eukaryota > Metazoa > Arthropoda > Insecta > Lepidoptera > Papilionidae > Papilio > Papilio memnon. The sequence continues at coordinate 2,671,868 of LD688973.1, read as the reverse complement.
TCATCAGATCGTACTTGAACTATTACCAGCGACGTTCGCTAGATACAGAAGAGTTCAAGGAATATTTGCTGGATTACTTCAGTGGTAACAATAATTTGAGCAGCGTCGACTGGGATGCTTGGTTCTTCCACAACGGCCTGCCGCCCGTCATACCCAAGTCAGTATTCTTCTAGTAAAAACAAAAACAAGACTTGTGTTGTCTGTTTTTAACAAGATTTTGCCCGGACTGCGTCCTCGAGAAATAAAAAAAACTGTTAAATAGCCTATGTGTTCTTCCAGATATTGTTTTATACCTTTACCAAATTATATTCAGATCCATAGAGTCGATCTGAAGATACCTTCTAACAAACATCTAACTAAACTTTCGAATCTATATATATAAAAGAAAGTCGTGTTAGTAACACTATTTATTACTCAAGAACTGCTTCACCGATATTGCTGAAAATTGGTCAGGAGGTAGCTTAGAGCCAGGAGAAGGACATAGGATACTATTTATTCCGTTCGACAGCGATGGATGGATGGATGTTTGTTAGAGTTTGTAGCTTAAACGGGTAAACGGATTTCGATGGAATTTGGTACAGGCGTGGAGTAGTCTGGAAGAATAAATAGGCTACTCACTTTTGTTATTATTTTATTCGACGCGGACGAAAGCTAGTTTATAATATTAGAAAGCAAGATCGATTTAATCAATGTTAGATTGCATTTTGCGATCCAAAACTAGGATCTGTTGTTTTATGGGTAGGCGGGTTTATTTTTCCCCTTTCATACAAAATAATATCAGGCCAACCTCGAAGATAGAATATTTATTTTTTGCCATCTTATACATTATTTTTATTTTTTATAGTTACGACACTTCGATGACAAAAGCGGTAACAGCACTCGCGACGAAGATCTCTGAAGGTGGTAACATTTCCTCTGACGATATAAAAGGCTTCACTCCACATCAAATCATCAATTTACTGCAAGAGCTCGTCGATAGAAACGCAATGACTGTTGAAAAACTGCACGTTCTCAACGACGCGTACAAAATCAGTGACAGCAAGAACTCCGAAATCCAATACAGATGGATGAGATTGTGTGTAAGAAGCAAAGATTCTACTAAACTGGACGAGGTGCTCAACTTCCTGAACCATCAGGGACGGATGAAATTCGTACGACCAATATATAGAGACCTCTATGCTTGGGAGGAAGTCAGGCAAAGGGCCATCGACAACTTCCTTGAACAGGAACCTTACATGATGCACGTCTCAGCCTATACCCTTAGGAAGGATTTGCATCTCAGTGAATAATGTTAGTATAAGATGTATTGTACACATTATTTGTGTCTCTCAAAATTGTGTCTTATTGAAAAAACATACTTTAGTATGGTATCCCATTGATATTGTTTATGTAATATATTTATCAATTGTAAGGTGTCAATAAATTATTTATTCACTGTTTAATAAATGCATTTGACATTATCACATACTATTATTTTTCCCTCTTCCTTGTGTAATTATTGGACTGGAAAATCCTTGGATTAAAATCTTGTAATACATTTAAAAGTGGTTGTAGCAGACTTAAGAAATTGCTAATATATCCTACAGGCGCAACGTAAAAAACTTGTTTGGGTTGGATAAAAATCCTTTGACAGGAGTTTAAACAAATATTACGGTGGCTAATAAATGCAATATATTTGCAATTTGGCATATTAGTAATAATTAGGACCTGTCCCACCAATTTGTAAATTGTCTGATAACAATCCGTGTAAAATATGTGATGGAAATATCGGATTTTGTTACCTAATCTGACTGACATTATTTTTAAGCTATCTGAGCCTCTATCAGCCAGTGGTGGGACAGCCTCTCAATGTTTTCTCTGTGTCCCAAAAATTTAGTTTTTATAAAGATGTCAATTTGTAGCAAACAAATAAGCGTAACTTTCCGTTGTTCCGTAATTTGGTTATAGGTTTGTTGCATTAAAAGACAGTCTGAGAAGTTAAGACATTTATTTAGAAAAATAAAAACTGTATCAACTATTCCATAATGGTAAAAGAAAATACAGAAATACTGATGGGTTGAAACTTTATCACAGATGATTAATGAAATAATTAAAGTTAAACTATCACTCAAAACAGATGAGTATTTTAAAACTTGCTTACCATCTTTTGTTATAGAAAAATAGCTTCAATAGCTATATAAAAAAATAAAACAAGGTCATACAAACCACTTACACTGTCACCGGCACTGCAACTATAAAGAACTGCATTGTAACCTAGTCTGATTAAAAACACAATTTAAATTTTATCAATAATCTTAATTGATATTAAGATAAACCATTCTCCTATTCATATAATGCCCTGGGGATGTACATCTTGCATTCAATAGAGAAGAAATACCCAAAACAGTTCTTTCCATAATTTTTGTGTAATTTTTACCCAACATATCTTGCCATATGGAGAAATAGCTGGATACTCATTTTAATATGTAATTGTTCATTAGAAGCTATAAAATGGGTGCAGGGTAATAATTTTTGAATTACTAATTCCATTTTAATCATCAACAAAAGCACTAGTTTTTTTTGTGTTTACATTGAAAACAAAATTTCTATTTAGACTTTTATATGGCATCTTAATTAATATATACCTTCATATTTACAGCAGAAAACAGCAGCACCTAAACAGTGAACTCAGAAGATACCTACCACCCATCCAATCACTTAGCATCAGGTTTACTAATTTAATGTATAAAAATGTTTTTTTTTAGACGTCTCATGGGAAAGAATGAGTCTTAATTTTTCTCAAAAAACTATGCAGAAAGTCCTAATTAATGTTGAAGTTAAAAATTTTGTAGTACATATTATTTGTTGTTCAATGTTTAAACATTTCAGTGTTGCTACTACTTACAGATTTGGGTCCCCATTTTTTCCACAAAAATCACAGATAAAACTATTGAATTTAAACTGACCACCAGCACAACACTTCAGCTATCACAGAACCCCACAAAACTGCTTTACAAAGCAATCACTTATATGCTGCACAAATGTTACCCAGTCAATTTATGTCCAGATTATATAAAATTTAGCACCTTCAATTACCACAAACTATTCACAAATTTCAATAAACTTCCACTTTAAAGCAATACACTTACTCACAAGGTGTAAAAAAACTACAACTTCAGATTTAATATTCTATTTGCATATTCACACACAACACAATCACCTAACTTACACTGGATAGAAAAATACACTAAAACTTTCCTTTGCCAGCATTAATACACAATTGCAGTATTTTGTCCAAAGTTAATCCTAGCAAAACTAATTTAAATGTAACCTAGATATGTGGTATAATTATTGCTTTTTCACAAACTTGGTAAATACCTTCACAGCACTACACAATAACAATACTTTAACCTTCACAAAACTAAGTTAGAAACACCTCACAGTGCACTACACACCACATAAATTACATTATAAAAAACTATAAAATAAAAAAAAATATTGTAACCTAAAAAGAATACTTTTATGCTAAATATTTTATCTAAGCTATATAAAAATTTGTATTTTACGCAGAGCCCCCACGAACAACTACAATTACAAGGTGATCTTCTTTCAGACTTTCTTCTGTCAAGTTGTGGCAAGTCCGTTTTAGGAGTTCTGTCGAAAATTCACAAGGAGGAAAAGAATAAAGAACACCTGTGGCTTCTGTTTCTTTGTTCAACAATGATATAACACCTGCAGCCTCTTTTTGTTTAAGGTATGAAACCAAATTTCGCATAGGCCTTGTCTGAATACTTGCATCTTCATTTGTTATAGATGCTGTCGATCCTGCCACCCCCAAAAATATAGCATGCGAACTAGAAGTTGCAATACGTTTTTGTACATCGTCCAATTTTGGCTGATCCAATCTCAATCTTTGAGTAATTCTTAATTGATTTTTCCCATCTTCGTCTTTCATAAGACTATCAATTATTTCAGAGTCACCATCAGTTAAATGGAATTTGGTTGGGAATAATGAATTTTTCAGAATAAGAGCTCCATTCCATATTGTAGCTGCTTTACGTACTACTTCAGGCAGAGTTCTTGCTGATGACAGCATTCCAGTACTACGCCGTGGTGACCCGTCAGAATCACTTTCTGGAGAGCGACGACGAGGAGATCGGGATCTAGACCTATCGACTCCCGGCTCACGAGATCCAGAGCGTCTTGCGCGGCTCTCATAGTCACCATCCGCCTGAGATCTTCTCCATTCCTCATCTCGATAATCACCTGCACCATGGTATGCTCCCCTATACATACCACGGCCACGACCACGCCCACGACCTCTATAACCTGACCCATATCCATATCCTTCATCCCATGATCCTCCTTCGTAACCCTCATATCCCTCCACAGGCCTTCCATCTTCACCTACAGGTGGTGCATAAGGCTTAGGTCTGTAGGGACCCCCTGTACCTACATCAGCAAAGTCTATACGAAGACGTCTATCAGGACCCCCTAAAGGAAACCCTCTCATTTCTTTTACAGCAGCTTGAGCTGCATCTATAGAATCATACAAAATATAAGCCTGTGCTTCTCCTTTAGCATATTCAATTTTTTTAATAGCACCAAATCTATCAAATTCTCTTTCTAATTGGGCTACTGAAGTCCATGGTCCCAGACCACCAACCCAAACACGAGTAGTTGGTGTTGCCTTGCCATATCCTATCTTACATTGGAATTTTCCAATGTACTGTCCAGAAAGTTCTACTTTGGCTCTATGAGCCATGTCTAAAGTTTGGTACCTAACAAAAGCAAAAGCATTACCAGTACCGGGAGGGGGACGTTTTATATCAATATCTTCTACAATACCATAACGACCAAATATACGACGGAGTTCCTCATCTGATATATTAATTTCTAAATTTCCCGCAAAAAGAGTTCTGGTAGCTAAAGGATCATCTTCAGGTTGAACGTGGTGCAAGTAGTTTGGAAATTTATCTTTTTTGTTTTCCATTTTCTCAAAAGGTGGATGGTGTGGTCTCGGCATGTAAGGCCTTGGCATGTAATGTGGGTGAGGAGGATGGTGCATTGGGGGCCTGTGGTGCATCGGAGGTCCATGTGGCCCTGCCATTGGGTATTCATGCATTGGAGGCCGAAAATCTCTGTGGTGGGGGGGCACAGTAGGTGGTATACCATATGCTCTATCATCTGGTGGCGGCCTCCTTCTGTCAGGCACTGGTGACCAGGCATAAGAATATGGACGATCATAATCTGGTGGGGTGATGCTTCTCGGCCTACTTCTGTATTCCGACCTAACAGGTTCATATACAGGGTCCACAATAGCTACTTTATCATATAAAATAATTCTTGGCTTGGCATGCTTCGCATCTCTAGCGTCTTCTACACTCCTGAAGCATACATACGCAACTCGCTCATCCAGTTCATGAGAAATTTTGATGTTGAACTCGCCGTATTTTTTATACTCCCTGTAAAGAGTATCTTTAACGATTTCATCTGAAGCCTTAGGATGCAGTGCGCTAACACATAGCACTTTGTAGTAAGGACGTACGGAATCTTCACGAATCTCCCTAGAACGTACATAGTCATCACGATGGGGCGAAACATACCGACCTCGGGGACTGGGCGATCGCACGCGACGACGAATGCGTTCCGGCGTAACGCGTTCATCTGAACTATCGTCATAACGACCTATACTACTACGCGTCCTCTTCGATCGCGGCATACTATCCCTTGACGAGCTTCGCTTCATGTTACGAATTTTCACCGTTATACGATCTCTATCTCTATCGCTACGCGGTAATCCAATCATGAAAGCTCAGTTTGGTGAACCACTATCTGAAATGCACAACATTACACGTCACTTTCAAAATGTCGCCCGTTCCTGAAGAAATTGTATAACACTGCACGTAACAAAGTTATATCAAGTCTTACCACAAACTATCGCGACCAATGTTCGCTTAAATCACAACACCTCAAATTAACAAAACAAACGATAGCTTTCTAAGAACACTATAAAATAACAAAAACGCTTCACTGCAAAGAGAGTCACACAATAGAAGACAATCATAAGACACAAAATGGATACCGGTCGGACGTTTCCGTATCCGTAACATGCTGTAATTCCGGTCGGCAGTGTTTCCAACAAAAAAACACTCTTTAGCCCATAAAATTTGAGATTTTTGATAAAGTAGGGATTGTCAAGGTTCAAATATAATGGACTGCAGTTAACGAAAGTAATAAAATCTTTGATATCTGTATATATATAAAAGAAATTGTCCAATGTTAAAAATATTTAAACTTAAGTCCTGACATAAAAATAAGCAAATTCTTTTTTCTTACGTAAATCTGTGGCAAATCTTTAAGTTGACAACATTTAATGCAGGGCTTTAATTTTTATTAGATGGCAATAATAATAATAATAATAATGGTGTCACAGTAAAAAAATAATACATTTAATTTCAGGATTAGTATGCTTTTAATTATATTTTAATTCTTCTGAATCACTAGTCAACGATATGAATCGATTTTTAGAGCCCACGTGGGTCGAGTCGAGTTCAAATCGACTTCAACATATTCAATTTTCATAGGTAGCCACACTGACAAGACAAGTTGACAAGTCCAAAAGTTCAAGCGAAGTATTTTTAATGTTATTAGTTTGATTTAATTACAAATTATTAATTTACTGCAAATAAGATATTAATTGAATATTAAACATTTTAAGTATTAAATTCCTGGATATTTCTGTAAGCTAATGCAAAATATAATGACAATACATTTTAGTAAAAATATTAATTTAGTGTTTTAAACAAAACATTTTTGCGAGAAGTAAGAAACACAAACAATATTAGTACAAACAAGTTATTTAGAAATCACATTTTCAGATCTTGAAGTACTATATTATGAGGTTAATACTAGAAAATTAATACCTTACATACAATGGACATAATAATAAAAGTAAATAACCAGTCAGTGGGAAGAGACAAAATAGCCAGGTCAGTGATATTTTTTTTGTGAAGTTGTATTGTGTTTCATCTAATAATCCATAAAGTTAATCTACTGCTTGACTTGACTTAGCTATTACAATAAAGTAATAGACTGAATAGTGTATATTATGTTACAGGTTGTTGCAATATACAAGTCGGCTTGTTTGGCATCAGCTTGAATCTAGAAATGCTAATAAATACTCTGTTGACAGAGTAAAAAGTTTAGAAAATACTCTAAGCTCATTTAGAAAAGGTAAAACAAGTCTAAGAATACATATAAAGTTTATCATTAACTATTAACTAATCTGTCACCGATACTCAGGTCACGCGCAATTAAAGAAAGCTTAATTAGTAGCCTGTGTCTTTTTACACTGTTTTGTCTATGCCAAATTTCATTCAGTCATTCTATAGATATCTAATCTTTTTACATTTATAATCTTAGTAAGATCACATAAATTATGGTTTGATTTTTGTTACAGTTCTTCGACTAGGAAGGTGTATAGACATTTTCTATACTGCACTCAACACTATACATATTGAAGATCCGATATTACGTTTTACTCTGACAGCAAGTAAATTAGCACATGCCTTATACCTTTATGCGGACCACATAGTGTGGTTATCAAAAAGTGGCTTTCTAAAGTCAGATTCCAACGGCTGGAGCCAAACCGCAAACCGATTCTGGCTGTTATCAATTATTGCAAACTTAGCTAGAGACTTTTACGAAATACTGCATGTTTTAGATTTTAAAAAATCTATGTTTTTAAAACCCTCGGATTTAATTAACGTATCCGTAAGAAATTTCGATTTGAATTCTAGTTTAAAACACCTTTATGCAGTTCTCAATTGTCATAAAGATATATTTATTGATACAGCCAAAAATTCTTGTGATTTATTCATTCCGTTAACTGCATTAGGATATACAAAATTGAGTCCGAGCACAGTTGGGGTTTTAGGAGCTCTGTCATCTTTTGCTGCATTAGTTACTTTAGTAAAACCTATCACAAAATTAGTGCCAGCCTAAGTTAATCTTATAGAACATAAGTATCAGTGTAATTATTGTTATTATGGTACTGGGATTTTTTAATTATTATTACTTATAGAAACAATTGTCTTATTGTTTTCCTTTATTATAATAATTATGAAATAGTATCCAATATATGTTTTCCTTGAGGTAAATTGTAATAAACAGATTTTGTAATGTGTTTGTGTAGCAAACTTTGATAATTTTACATTCATGTAAGATACTGTTGTTTTTGTTCATTTGAATTTAAAATTACAATTCTACAAAATTACGTTTAGAAACATAGTCAATCATTGGGCCTTTAATTAAAAATATTCTTTTGATATTTTTAAGTGTTATTTTGTAACAAATGTCGGGAATAGTTGTGTTATTTTGAGATACTTTTAAAATGATATATGGGGTTTTGTTATAAGAATTAAAAAAAAAAATTGATAACATTTGTTTTACTTCGACACGTTCCATTTACCTCATTGACCTTTTTATCTTAGAACAACTTTTTTAAGATGATATCTATTTCAATGACGGAAATTGGCTACTGTAAGATTAATAGTCTTATTTTACTGATAAAATGTATGCTTTGTGTACATTTCTGAATATTAAATTAACGAAGAAGTAACATAACCGTTGTATAACCATATCAGTCTTTTCCTATTTTAAATTATAAAATCGTGTAAAGCTATGAATGTTTTATTTAAAAAAATGAAGTATTTTATTTAAAAAAACCTTTTTAAATTTCTTTCATTACTAATCGAATATAATGTTTGCAACACTGTCTATTATGTCATCCTTGAGTTGAAGTTTATAATTATAACCTAAACCTCTTATAACAAAAAATTCTAAATATTACGTTATTTGATTTGTTTATAAGTAATAATGGCTCGTAAATTAGCCGATAATGTTAGAAAAATGTTATTACTTGGACAATGTGTACCTACAGTCAAACAGAATGCGGCTAAAATCAGAGTAAAGCGATTGGAATTGGATGAAAATTTATTAATGGTTTGTATTATAGATTTAACAAGTTATTATTTATAAATAGTCATTACTATTTTGTTAGTATCTTTACCAAAGTGATATTAACATAAACAAAATGTAATGAAACATTTATCACAATATTAACCATGTAAACAAACACTGATATTAAATAAGGTAACTCTGATGTATTGTTCAGTAGTTTAATCTAATTTTTGGTAATTTCAGTACTTCAGAAAAGATGAATTCTACTACTGTTCAGATCCCGATAAAGTGTGTAAAACAGGAGATATTGTTCTCATAGAAGCTTTACCACAGAAGCTAACAAAACTCATAACTCATCAAGTTAAAGAGGTCGTATATCCGTTTGGCGATATTACCGATCCTGTTACTGGCAAGAAAGTAGCAAAAGAAAGATATAGAGATGATATTGAGAGACAATCTGAACTGTATGGGAAGTTGGAAACAGCATTTAATTACAAGAAAGCGCCACCCAGAGGTTGGCAAGATGGAAAGAAGGATTTCACTTCCAAGCCTACATACACCAAATTTCATGTATTTGATGAAAATGATCCTTATGCTATTTAAATTTACCATAATCTGTAGAATGTAAATAATTATAAGTAGTCAAGTATAAAATATTTGTTTTAATGATTTGTTAGATGATAGTCGACTAACTAGTAATTATTAATAGTAACCGCAAAGCTGCTGTTCAATTTTTTTTGTTTTTGAACCAAGCAAAATTGAAGTACATTTAATATGCTACAATTTAGTACCTATGCGTGTTAAAAAAAAGGACTGAATTTTTGCTTTTATACCCTTTAAATACTGTTGTATAATTTCTAAAGCACACTATAGTTAGTTTTATTATCTATCAAAAGGTGAACAGCAAGAGACAAAGAGTCAGTTTTACTAATAACACCTATCTTTGGTTCTGCTCTAGAAGGTTGAATGATAAATAAAACATATAAAACAAAGAGAAATGTATTGCGAAATATTGCTATGTAACTTATTAATAAGATTGGCATCATTCTGCCAAGAACTCCCGCTCGAGTGCTGCACCCATGAGGTTCCAGGAACTGTCATCGTCGTCTGGAGGCACGTCGTCCGATGACCTTCGCCGTCGCTTACGTGGCCTTGGGTTCTCTAAAGTAACAATTAAAAACCAACGAACATGTTACTCTCAAGAGGAAGTCAGTCACGGAATTTAAAAAAAAAATATCTCCATTGTTCATGCAGACTTAAAATTTACTGTAAGGTTTAGTAAAGTTTATAACAATTCTATACATAAAATATTGGATCTATATTGGTGTATATAAAAGAAAAAAAATTAATTCAAGAACATGATGGTCATTGCTGATAACTAAGACAATTTTTTAAATTTCCATCTGTCCATAAACTGCATTTTAATAACAATGGAAAGTTATGAAGCTAGCGGATGCGGGAATATTATAGCTTATTTTTTTTTTATTTCAAGTGACTTGTAGTAAGAAAATTAATATTACCTTCATCTGAGTCACTTGATGCATTAGGATCTTGTGATTTCCCTTGTGAGCTATCTGACTCTAGCGACAGTAGTTTGTCCTCGGGTGGATTTTCTTCATCATCAAGGTCATCTTGCATTTTCTTAATCTTCTCTTCGTCATCCGAAGATGCGCTTTCATCTGATTCATTGAAAATATCTTCCACCTAGTAAGGGATGGAAAAAAAAATGAGATGGTCAAAATATTTATGGACTATTTGACTATAGTCGAGTTCAATTTAAATGAGATTTTTTTACACATTTAACTGTCTGATGATGTCATTCATTGTCTATGAATTTGAACGTTTCGTTAGTTTGGACGCATTGGCAGGGGAAAAATTTATTTTTTTTGTTTTATAAACGCATCTTCAGGTGGGTAGTTGTTTCGCTATTTCAGCGAATCCAGATGGCTATTTGCTTATTTGCCAACTTATATTACAAATGGAAAAATTTAGATAGATGTGTGTTTGTTACTTTCTATCTCTGGAATGGATCTCAATTAAAGAACAGATAGACTTTTTTTTAATCCGGGCAAACAAAGATTCAGGCTAAGGACTAGAGACTACATATTAAAGGCTAGACTACATATTAAAATGTCAATTAGTAGAACAATAAGGTGGCACTTACTTCTCTATCCATATCAGCGATGTCATCGCTAGAGAAGGAGAGTAGAGGATTGATGGTGTCCATGAAGCGCCCAGAGGGCGTGCGGCGGCGCAGCGCGGGCAGCGGCGGCGGCGCGGGCGGCGGGCTGCTGCAGTGCGCTGGCGGACGCCGCGAGCTGCTCTGTACACGATATACAATTACTGAGTACAGTACAGTAATACTGTACTGTACTAAGCTGTACTGTACTATTCAGTACTGTACTTATTGAGTAACTGAGGAAGCTTTCATTATATTAGACACTGTTACATATTTAAATGTTGTTTCAGTTTTCGCCATGAAGAGCTTAAATTCCATTTTCCATTAAAGTTTTCGCTTGTGATAGATGGTAAGCGTCGTAACACTTTAGTATTAATTTTCAAAAATTCACCCTGAAAGGGTCTTATCAAATATTATAAACTATTTTTTACAGGAATGTGAAGGTAACAAGAGATTTAGACGGATGAATGGATGTTTGTTAGAGTTTGTAGCCTAAATTGCTGAACAGATAACGATGAAATTTGTCATAGATATACTGGATAGCCTGGAAGACCACATTGACTACTTGCTTTTGGTTTTTTCTACGCGAACGGATTCGCGGGCGATAGTTAGTTAATGTTACATTTACCTGTCCGCCTCGTTGCAATGGGAATAATCTTTCATCTACCCTCTCCCATCGCTCGGCACACGTCCACAGCCACTCCGGTGTCACTACATTGAACTTTCTACGTTTGTCCTCAGCCATACGCCTACCTGTATTCACTTTCGCTGTGCCTATTAGAAAAAAAAATATAGGTTGTTTTTTTCTAATATTATAAAGAAGATTGTTGTATGTAATTAATAAACTCTAAAACTACTTAACCGAATTCTTTAACTGTTAGAAAGGTACATTATCATTGAATAACAAGATACATTTAATATTGTTAATAATGTTTATGTATTTATGTATTACATATAAATGTCAAACCATGGTAAGCGGGGACAAACCGCTAATAACTAATATCTTGGATGATTTTTTGTATTATTCTGATGACTAATTAGAATAATACAACTACAGTAAATTGTGTTTTTAAACTTTAAAAACCATAGTAAACTTTTATTTCTACCTATGGAACTGCTGAAGCACTTGTATAAAAACTCAAGAATAACTTTAAAAAAAATCCAACTGACAACCAAATAGATTAGCATACTTGAAAACATTAGCATAGAATAGCGAATAGATTTAGCAATAAAAAAAGGAAATGGCAAGTAAAATTAGAGCTGTTTTTACGTAATTCGATAAACCTAGGACCTATAGATTACAATTCGAGTACTTAACCCTTGAGCCACTGGGGCTCGTAATAAAAATACCTTGATAAAAAAAACCTTTAAAAAAAATTGTATTTAAATACCTGAGCGTACAGCTACTAAATGTGTTGATTTATCCGTGAGATCCTGTGTGACCTCCGCGCCCAGGCTCCTGGCCACCAGGTACGCCCGGGACGTCTCCAGCCGCTGGTGAGTGGGCACCAGCCCGCTGAACACTAGCCTCACACCCGACAGCACCTGGCTCTTCACCTCCGGGATTATACTCTTCAAGTCCGGTATCTGCTTGCGTCCCATTGTCTCGTATAGGTCGTAGAAATGCCTAAATAGGTTATTTTTAGTAAAAATAGTTACTGTTAATTAAGTTAGAGGCTAAATAGTTTAATCACGAATTGTGATTTTATTTAACACCAAAACAAAACGAAAAGCAGCAGAAAATATAGCCTATATTACTCAGTGAAAACATAGCTATTTAATGTTTTTTTTTTTAATTGGTCTAGTAGTTATTGGGCTATTTCAATACATACAAAAATACAAATCTCTCCATTTTCTAATATTAGGTATAGATTAACACTATATGTCACAATCTTTCTATAACTTATCTTAAGCTATAGTTAGTGATATATTTTTTTTAGTGATAAGTTGGATTTTTGTATTTCTTAACATAATTTAACAAAAACATAACTTAAGAAAATACAACCCAAATGGACTTTAACATTTTTACCAAGTAAAGTGAAAGACAAGAGAATAAAATAAAAGTACTCACTGATGTATCCTGTTAAGTATATCTTCTAAGTATATAAGATAATCATCGGGATCTTCTATTTCAATTTCTCCATCTTTGGGTTCCGGCCACTGCGGCTCGCTTTCTGTAGTCACTTTATTTGCATCATTCTCATTTACTTTTGAATTTACTTCTCCATTTTCTGTAACTTCGTTTGATATTTTACCATTCTGTATGTCACCCTTTTTGTCACTATCATTTATGTCTTTTAGTTCTTCTTTCGTTTCCGGTTCATCGTCTAACGTTGGCATTTCCTGATTAGCTTTTTGATTACCATTCTTAACGTTATTTGTTTCTTGTTTTGATTTTTCATTATCTGTAATAATGTACCGATTATAACAATATCCACTTGCCCTTGTCCTTTTAGAGTTGGCAAATTATGTATTGGACATATGAATTCTCTCCCTTTATAAGTGTATCCTTCACACAATCCATCCATACTTTCAGTTAACTACTAAACTATCGCACAACTGTTTAGTTGCGCTTTGATTCCTATGAGCTTATATTTTTAGGCAATTTATTTAATTGTAACTAGCGATATCAATTTAAACACTCCACTACAGATCTCGCCTGGAATGCGCGCCAATGTACAATGTCTAATGTCATTGACATCTGTCAGTTAGAGATGTGACGCCTATGCCAATAATCTATAGTGTCGTGCCAATTCTACAGCCCTGTAGTAATTTTCTTCTTAACAATATGGAGGTGTGCACACTACTCGATTTTAGTTGTGACAAACAGTTGAAGGCTGCGAAACAAACGACAGTCGGGAAACAGTTTTGCGATTGTTTAGTCAAAGGTTTTTAGCTCAAATTGTGCGCCCGCCCTTAATGTAAAATACTACTTTATTAAGAACATAAAATACTTAATTGAACTTAAATTGTAGTCCTCGTATCTGTCTTTCTTTCAAGGCTCAAGTAAAAGAAAGTCTTCAAAAGGAATTCTATATTCTATGGATTGTTCATGAAATTACAAAAATAATTAATTGTAACTTGTATCTCAATCCATTTTCAATCAAAATTAGTAATAATTTTTTTTTATAAAAGATTTGGTTATTGATCTTTTAATACTAAACTGTTTAAAGTTTCGTGAGAGATCAAAAACTGACGTAAGAGACTGAACTCATGAACAAACTTTATGAAAGGTACATAAAAAAATACTAGCTTATGCTTGCGTCTTCGTTCGAAAGGAAATATCTAACCGAAAACATATCCTATGTTCAGTGATAATGTACCTTTCGCACTAACAGTAAGATATGGAATTTTGTAAATCCTTGGCCAAAGTTGTTATTGATAGAAATAAAGTATAGTCTTAGCATTTTAAAAACTGTGATATTAGAATAGTAAATTTGTATTA
>LD688973.1:2615521-2632273 GCA_003118335.3 Papilio memnon | reverse complement strand
TATAATAAAATGTTTTATCATAATTATTTGGCGTTTTATTCCCCGGTCGTATTGTGGCGATGCCATATCTGGCAGTAGATGAGAGATTCTCAAACTTTTCTCTCATAGTCCTCTTATTTTCATGCGGTGAAACCATACTGATATATCTTCATTAATTTGAAAGTTTTATATCTACACACATATACATATACTTGCTGTTCCCTTGCGGCTTCATCCGCGTGTAATTATAAAAACCTTATTTTATTGTTTACATTTGTCAAATTAACAATTGCAAATGTCAAAATGACATGACATGATGACAATGCATTGCAATCATGCTTCCGTGATGTTGGCAGCAACTTATGGTCAATTTCCCACATTAGGGTTTTTATCCAAAATATTTACGCCCTAATTTTAATGGCGTGAAAATATATAGCCTAAAGTGTGACGTAAATGTAGGGCTTTTTATTAAAAAAGAATTATTCAAAAATATGCTGTAATTTCTGACATCTTAGGCAACAAAGTGTGTGTTTACGCTTTATTATATTAGTATAGATAACTTGGTAATATTTGTTTTATTACCAATTTTGTGTGAACATAAAGTTAACATAGATTTAACAAGATCAGAAGTGACTATTAACATAATATACAACAATTTCCAGAAGGCTGACATAAAAAGTTATTATTTGACACATAAAAATTATATTAGATCCAGTTACCCATTTTTATCATTATATCATAATAAAGATTTTATGACCATAATACGTGCTAAATGACTCACTTGTCTCATGGAGTAATATTCAAGAATGTATTAATTTGAAATTAACCTGACTTTAAAAGGCAGAGGAGAGGATGCACAGAAAAAAATGTTGCCTCTATAATTGTGTCCAGTTCCAGGCTTAATCTTTCTCATCTTCTCATTCTGGTACGAACAGGGTGGAAAGAAGTAAAATTAGGTCTGCGACACGCATAGTCAGACAAAACGCGGAATTACTTCCACTTCACGCCTGTTACTGTTTTTTTTATGAATGTTTAACATACTGTTACTTCAAGCCAGTAATATTTCTTATTATCCATGAAATGTAATGTATTGCATTACACTTGTAATAATGTAATGCAAGTAATACACGTTCCATATTGAGAGTTCTATTGTTAGGAACGAATATATGGATATGAAGAAAATAGTACAAAAGGTTGCTCGGAGTTACTGGTAATCAGACCGAGTAATAGATAAACTAGCTTTCGCCCGCGACTCAGTCCGCGTGGAGTAAAAAAAACAAAAGTGAGTAACCTATGTGTTCTTCCAGACTATCCTCCACGTCTATACCAAATTTCATCGAAATCCGTTTACCCGTTTAGGCTACAAACTCTAACAAACATCCATCCATCCATCGCTGTCGAACGGAATAAATAGGATCCTATGTCTATCTCCTGGCTCTAAGCTACTTCCTCACCAATTTTCAGCCATATCGGTAAAGTATATATATATATATTTATATATATATATTATATATATACTATATGTATATATATATACATATAGTTTTACACGACTTCTACACGACGACTATATATATATATATATATATATATAAGAAAGTCGTGTTAGAATAAATGGCCAGTACGAGTAGCTGAATGACGTCACGACATAAAATCATTACTAAAAAAAACAAAAAATGTTGGATCTTTCCCCAACAAGTGGAGACTTTCACAGATGTCAAGGCTTACTTTGGAAGTCATCTCCAAAACCTATCAACGGCTATACAATATCAAATGATGACGAAATTGATTGAAAAAAATATACTTAATGCACTTATACTTTGTATATATGACCCTTAAAGCTAATAAAGGCGACCACAAATATTATAGACTTTACTAAAGTATGAAGTGTTGGAGGATTTTCACATAATTTACAGCAAATATTTTCCTCGATGTTACATCTCACGGAGGAAACTATGTCAGGTATTCGTGAAATAATGTTGTAAAGATTCTAACAAAGGCTTTGTTACTGTATAGAGAGAGAATTTATCCTTGACCTCGAAGATTAAAGTATAACTCTCCATAATAATGAGGTCACAAGGTATTAAATGCTTAAGTGAAAATACATATTATTTTCCCTTTATTTTATTTTGATATCATTATTCTAACCAAAGAATAATTGCAAATTAAGATAATTTTAATCATAACAGAAATTGTTAATCGTAATTGTGTCGTATTGTTACTTTATCTTTATTAAAAACTAGCTGTTCGCGTGCGGCTTCATCCGCGAGAAATTAAAAAAACTTTATTTTATTGTTTACATTTGTCAAATTATCAATTACAATTGTCAAAATGACATGACATGATGACAAACCATGTGACAATCTTGCTTCATTGATGTCGGCAGCAACTTATGGTCTCTTTCCAACATTACAGTTTTTATCCAAAAGATTTACGCCTTAAGTTTAATGACTTGAACATATGTAGCCTAAAGCGTGACGTAAGCGTAGGTCTTTTTATTAAAAAAAGAATTAGTCAAAAATATGCTGTGATTGCTGACATCTTAGGCAACAAAGAAGTGTGTGTTTACGCTTTATTATATTAATATAGATAATATAGATAGTATAGATGAGCAATCATGATTTTAGTGTATTGATTTTGATTTTGTGGTAATTTATCTTTAATTTATGGTAGGTATCCCAATATGTCGGCCGATGTAATTTGTAGTACATGTTTTGTGGTTTCTCCTTCATGGTTGATTTTGTCATTAAGTAGGTAGTAAATACATGTGTCAGTCATTGAGTGTAAGTTTTTTAATCATACTAGTCATACTAGTCATACTTCATACTTCATACTAGTATTATAAATGCGAAAGTTTAGATGGATGGATGGATGGATGGATGGATGGATGGATGGATGGATGGATGTTTGTTAGAGTTTGTAGCCTAAACGGCTGAACGGATTTCGATGAAAATTGGTATAGATGTAGAGGATAGTCTGGAAGAACACATAGGCTACTCACTTTTGTTTTTTTTTTAATTCCACGCGGACGGAGTCGCGGGCGAAAGCTAGTAATAAATAAAGGAATCCTCTATCAACTGTAACGAAGGTTTTTATTTTACTTCTTAAATATTACTTTATTCAAGATATTTATCATATGGTGACTAAAAATAAGGTCATGTGGAAAAGATATAAGCGAACTGACACCCCAAAGGGTCCAAAAATCGTAATATAAGGCTTAATAAATAAAAAAATACGTATTTGAACAAATAAATTAAGTAAGTAAAGACATTGTTCAGTTTTTATCAATACATTTAATCAAAAAACCGTGTACAGAAAAATCCTGTAAGTCATCTTTGCAAAAGAAATATGTCACGTACTAGAGAAATAGTTTCGGTAAATACGTAAACGAAAGCCTCTGCTCCGAGCATAATAGAGAACGTATTTGCTAACTGCAAATATTTTCTTCGAATTTCATTTCGGATAAAATCCTTAATATAATCAATTCTGAGAAGGGAGAGTATTTGATGTCACGTAAATTCTTTTGTTTTTATACACAAGGAATCATATGAATCTTATGGACATGGATCAGGTAGTTTTCGTGGAATTTATATGGATGTACAGAGATTATTTTCATCTTAATATTTCAAGGTTACCTTAAATGCGAAGTCCTGTTTCCGTTCTCTAAGGGTAGGGCGACGCTAATATATAAACCAATTTATTCATTTAGAGAATTCTCCCTTAGCGACGACCATGACATTAAAGACGTTTGACAAGATAATTAATCGTATATTAAACCGTGCATAAGCCACGAACTAACGCGCTAAATAACACTACGAATATATTTGCTAAGTGCAAACATAACAGTTAACTTTAATGTTTGTATATCATATTCTAACAATGGACTTTAATTACTGTGTAATAATGTTGAAGTTTGACTACTATGAAAACTTGGTCTTCATGTTTGAAACGTACATTTTAATTTTGTAAATATATATGCAAAAATATTGTAACTTCGTCTATCTCATTGTGATATCTCACTTTGGTCAGATGTTCCGAGGACAAATGTCATCACTATAACCATTTAATTGTATTCGTTAACAAGTCATCATAATCAGTCCATTTAAAATTAAATGAATAATGTGTTTTGACGTAACGCTAAACTAATTTATTGGATTGGATGTCTCCGGCTCGTAATGGCATTGCGCGTTAATGTGTTCCTACAAGCGAGTTAGGACAGGCGTCATTTTTGATTAATCAAATAACTTACGTATTGGATTAAAGGGGAAACAATATTAGAATTCTGTTGAATATTTGTTCTTGTAAATGTCTATTTATATGTAGATATATGACATAGTTTCTACTTTTCATAGCAATACCTAAAACTAAAACTTATAGCATTGGAACTCTCTTCAAAATTTCCTGAAGTTTTCGTTTAATATAAATAAGATGAATTTACAAGGAACACGGCATAATATTAGTACAAAGTTATTGTTTTGCATTTTACAAAACAATAACTTTGTATTGATGTTTATAAACAATAGTTGCTAAAGTTATTTATAAACGGTTGTTCGAAATTCAACTCTAAAGTTTTTCTTTTGTTCATTCTTCGGACGTTGGAAATTATAAATTAAGTATTTTTATAACAACTTTTGGGATAAAAAAGGAAACGTTTTTTTAAATCAAAAACAATTAATTTAAGCCAGTTGATTAAGTGAAAAATACGCAACTAAGCCTTGTCCATTAGCAGCCGGTCCCATCTAAGACAGGGATTCACGGCAACAAGAAAGGGTCCAGCGATAATACAACCTCGATCTACATTGAGTGTTCTCTGAGTGGCGCTATCAGGGGATTACTATCTAAGATTTACAAACAAGAGTTTAACATTATTGTTATCTCTGTTTTTTTAATGTGAAAAAGAGGGATGGCAAATGTTTAGCGTGTGTCGGTTATGGTCAAGTTATAGTAATATTGTCATCATATACGAGTAATAAAGCGTAAACTCACACTTCTTTGTTGCCTAAGATATCAGCAATTACAGCATATGTTTGAATAATTCTTTTTTTTATAAAAAGCCCTACACTTACGTCACGCTTTAGGCTAAATATTTTCACGCTATTAAACTTTGGGGTAAATATTTTGGATAAAAACCCTAAAGTGGGAAAGAGACCATAAGTTGCTGCCAACATAAAGGAAGCAAGATTGCCATGGTTTGTCATCATGTCATGTCATTTTGACACTTGCAATTGATAATTTGACAAATGTAGGTAAACAATGAACTAAAGTTTTTATATTTCCACGCGGATGAAGCCGCACGCGAACAGCTAGTAGTACAATAAAGTTCTTAAGGAAAATAATGAATCTAATATTATTGGTCATTGTAAACTCTTTACGAGTAAAAGAATTTACGAGAAATGGCCATATAAGTAACATTAAAGTAAGAATTGATAAATGACAACTTACACAACAAATGATAGTTTCGAATAGCGACGGATCGCGGTGATAAATAAAGCCTTCAATAGGCTTTCAATACGGCTGAAGTATATGTAGACCAGTGGTTTTCAAACTTTTATACAACGCCCCCTACGCATGTAAAGGTCTGCAATCCGCTCACATATAATGCGAACCTGGATAAGATCTAATTGTAATCGCTGTTAGTGTGGTTAAAAATTCGTAGAAACTTCTAGGCTTCGTCACCCCCTATGACAGCTTCGGGACCGCCCAGTGGGTCACGTGCCATACATTAAAAACATTCTTATACATAGCTTAGACTTCTACCATACTGCTGAGAGCGAACCTTATATAACAGGAGCCTGGTGTAAATTTGTGTGAAAATATGAAAGTGGCAAATCCAATTTCGTTTCATATCTTCCGCGTTACGCTTTGTATCGCTTTCGGAGGTGTGCTATAGACCTTATACCGTTTTACGTTTTATCTCGCCGACCTTTGATAGGAAAATCTTTTGTGTCGGCCCACAAAGAACTCCTTAGATTTGAAATAAGATATTATAGTATTATAGGTTATATAGTTACATAAAGTGTGCAAAGCGCTTTATAGAATTGAAATATTCATAATACTTTTAAAGAATATCAAATCTTAAGAAGTGTAAATTAAACTTCTGTACAAAAGAGTGGACTCCGCAATAGTTTAAAAATAGACTTTGTACGTAACTTTTGATATATCTTACTTATTATTATAAATGCGAAAGTTTAGATGGATGGATGGATGGATAGATGGATGGATGGATGGATGGATGTTTGTTAGAGTTTGTATCCTAAACGGCTGAACGGATTTGGATGAAATTTGGTATAGATGTAGAACGTAGTCTGGAAGAACACATAGGCTACTTACTTTTGTTTTTATTAATTCCACGCGGACGGAGTCGCGGGCGAAAGCTAGTTAATGATAAAATTAAGTATAAAGCTCTATTATTGTTGAGAGTGTACTTATTTAAGTTTACGGGGCAATTTTTAAGACATGAGATGCCATTTCACTTAAAGAGGCATATATGGAATCTACAAATCTCCCATAAATAAAAAAATCTTTCTACAGCAAATATGCGCAAAAGCGTTATTATTTTCTATAAATCAATCTTATTCAATTGGGAAAAATGCAATCTATTCTTCAATTTGCTGCGATTGAATTTTGCAATTGAATCTAAAGTTTACTTAGTCAACAAGTCGCTGAAAATTCATCATACTACGGTCTCGCCAGTATTGATAGACAAGGCTTTTTAACAATTGACTTTTGTTGAACAATATATTGCTTTCTTTATCCTTTTGCCTTTTGGTCTTTCAACCTTTTCATACAACCAATGAAAGATTATAAAGTTCTAAGGTATTTGTTGGCCCCTTAAAAGCAGGGTTGTCACTTGCCACTTCTTCAGGTTTATATTCGAATTTTGCTTAAGGGTTTAACGTTGATGTCTTCGTGTGTATACCCCTATAGCCACGGCTTGTGAACTGGCACTTGGTTCGTAGTGTTACCTCGAGTGTTATTATAAAAAGAAAAGTTTCGGCATGGTTATTAAATTTAATTTAGTGCTAATAGTTCATGAGTGTCATTTATCTTTTAGTTGTTTCATATATTTACAATTTTATAATATCGTTTACATAAATCAAGAGGCTTAAATGTAATTTTCATTTAATCTAGTATGATATAATAAATGTGAAAGTTTAGATGGATGGATGTTTGTTAGAGTTTGTAGCCTAAACGGCTGAACGGATTCCGATGAAATTTTGTAGATGTAGAGGATAGTCTGGAAGAACATATAAGCTTATGTGTGTTCCAACACTTTTTTTTTATTTCCACGCAGACGGAGTCGCGGGCGAAAGCTAGTTACTTTATAAAACTTTCAAAGCATAAAGTAAAATGTTAATGGAATACACGTCGTAATAATGCGGTGGTAAGTTGTTTGCAAGCTTTGTAGCCTTTGTGCACCGCAGCTAACGCTTATCCTATGAATAATGTTATTGAAGACCGAAGAAAGCAACCACCGATCACAAAATGAGTTCAAATACAAATAGACTGATGAACACGTTTATATTCAAACTAGCTGTTCGCGTGCGGCTTCATCCGCGTGAAATTATAAAAACTTTATTTTATTGTTTACATTTGTTAAATTATCAATTGCAAATGTCAAAATGTCAACATGATGACAAACCATGGCAATCTTGCTTCCTTGATGTTGGCACCAACTTAAGGTCTCATTCCCACATTAGGGTTTTTATCCAAAATATTTACCCCCTAAGTTTAATGACGTGAAAATATATGGCCTAAAGCGTGACGTAAGTGTAGGGGCTTTTAAAAAAAAAAGAATTTTTCAAAAATATGTTGTAATTGCTGACATCTTAGGCAACTTACGCTTTACTACGACATCTTACGCTTTATTATATTAGTATAGATATGATGCTAAATTAATTTTATAATTACGAACATTACCAATTCTATTCAAAGTTCCTTCTTATTTAATAAGGCGGAGAAATGAATTTCAGAGTTGAAATGTACATATTAATTCTAGTAATAATTAATGTCGGAAATTCCATGAAAGGGACCTGACAGGAATGCGCTATTGGAATTCTGAATTTGTGCGACCCATCGTAAATAAATTATCGACAAATATAATTGTCTACTGTTCGGGATAAAAAAAGTACGTGTGTAATTTTATCGCTATAACCGGCACTGCATAACGTAACATAGTATATATTAGTATAAATGTTGCCATCTTTCTCATTACCTGTATCTATACTAATATTATAAAGAGGAAAGATTTGTAGTTTTGTATTTTTTGAAATACCACAAAAACTTCTGGGCCGATATTAAAAATTCTTTCACCGTTACAAAGGTAATTTATCTGTGAGTAATATAAGGCTATATACACGCGGGCGAAGTCGCGAGCAACAGCTAGTTATTCAATAAAAGGGAGATAACATTGTTCGGAATTGGGATACATGTGTCACGACAATTTAAATTCATTACCTTGTACCTTGTCATCTTTAGAGCGCGCACACAACTTTGACTAAACTATCGCAAAACTGTCTCTCGCTTTGATGCCTATGAGCTTATATGGAGGTGCGCACACTACTCGGTTTTTAGTTGTGCGACTAAATAGTTGAATTGACTACGAAACAATCGACAATCACTCAACAGTCGTGCGACAGTTTAGTCAAAGGTGTGCGCCTACTCTTAATCGACTATTTGGCCGAAAATAGCGTTTTAATGACTACAAGTATAACAGCTCAGACTAGCCTATTGGAATATAAACTGTCCGTAGTCAATACCGTGGTTTGCATTTTTAAAATATGCAAAGCTTCGTAAGCGCCTTATTTACAAACATTAGCATATATGTTAATCGATGAACGCAAACCTTTTATGTCTACATTAATCCAGTATTACACCATAGGAAGCAAATAGGGTTATTAATCATGATGCGGTATTTTTTTTATTCAATAAGGTGGCAAACGTCCAAGCAGCCACCCAATCCACCAAAATAAGCGACCGCTGCCCATAGACATCCGCAATTGCAGATGCGTTACCTACCTTAAATCGACGGAGGAGGAGACGCCCATAAAGAGGATATTTCCCCTTTTATGCGTCTCCTCCACCGTCAAATCCACTTTCCCATCCAATTCTTTCCTTATAAGAAAAGGGTGGAAAGAGAAAGGGACTAAAGTTGAGCCTCCGGCACCACACTCATTAGACGAAACGCGGAATTGCTTCCACTTCACGCCTGTCTTCTGTGTGTTTGTGGTATTGCACCGGGCGAGCCGACCCTTTCGTGCTAAGATGTTAAAGCGGGCTCTACCACTGTTATATATTACTTTAGTACTCGTAAGACATTATAATTGCTAAGGCTTAGATGTTAGAGTTTATCGCTTAAACTGATGGACGGCTATAGATGTTAGATACTTTTGTTTTTTTTTTTAATTCCACGCAGACGGTGTCGCGGGCGAGATGATAAAACATAAGGTAAGCTGCAAAAAACATCAAATAATATCGGAAAGGGTATTTTCACGTTCTAGAATTTTCCTAAGATACTCAACAGAATAATAGTATTAGATTTATCCATGATGTAGTTATGTATTATGAATTTAGGTTAGGTATAACATTAGAGGGTTTTCACGCAAACATTTGTCGTTCTCAATTATTTAAATTAATGAAAAAAAATCTGTACTAGTATATAACCAAAGAATTTTTCTGTTTTGAAAAAGTTAAGTAACAATTTATTGGTTTATTTAATTAAATACTTGTTAAAATCTCCCATAACCTAACATTCATTATTCATTCGAACTTTTACCCATCATTCAAAATTTCGTTCGCTTATAAAAGGTTTAAGATTACTTTAGGACGAGTTTGCTTTGTAAATTGTAAACAAAGCTGGGGAAACAAACTTTTAGTCCAGAAAATACCAGTCATTTGCGAAGTTTTTAAATATACCAACATTTAATGTGGCCATTTCAAGTAAAATCCAATCCAAAAAAAAACATTGATCAAAATTTTATCTGAATTTACAAAATTATTTAAATGTTTGGCGGACTAAAACAAGTGACTATCTATTGGTATCACATCTCTTGACAATATTGTCAAGCAAAACTGGTAACCTGCATCAAAACAAGTTAAAAAAATCCTAAACATGCTTACTTATTAGTAAAATTAAAATTTAATTAAATTAAAAACATGTGTCCTTATTCCGTCTTGTGAGTTAACCTCATTTATATTTATAATATATATTACGTTTAATTCCCGTTAGCGCTAGAAAATAAATAACAATATCTTGCCGCGTACCCTCGTCCCCTGGGCAATACTGCTACAATAAAGTTGCCTTATTCCATCGTCTAATGTCGTTACGGTGAAAAATACAATAATTTTATTCTTAACGTCTACTTATCTATACTTAATATAATAATGCCTAAACACACACTTCTTTGTTGCCTAATATGTCAGCAATTACAAAATAATTTTGAATAATTATTTTTTTAATAAAAAGCTCTACACTTACGTCACGCTTTAGGCTATATATTTTCACGCCATTAAACTTAGGGTGTAAATATTTTGGATAAAAACCCTAATGTGGGAAAGAGACCATAAGTTGCTGCCAACATCAAGGAAGCAATATCGCCATGGTTTGTCATCATGTCATGCCATTTTGACATTTGCAATTGATAATTTGAAAAATGTAGGTAAACAATGAAATATTTTTTTTATAATTTGACGCGGATGAAGCCGCAAGGGAACAGCTAGTTGCGGATACATTTAATAAATATTAACTAATAAAGGAAACAAAGAAATAGTAATGTATAATTTGAATAAAATTGGCTTGTTCTATATTGACTCAATGTTAAATATATTTTCTACAATTCTAAGTTGAATATGATCTCGTTATACGCTAGATACCTCCGCATGAACAAGATCTATTTCTAATCTCGAAGGAACTCTCGGAATCTATTCAATACTGAAAACGGAACTAATAATTGTAGAGATCATTCAATGTTATAGGACTTCCAACGTAGTTTTTATATATTAATACCTAGTTTATATTCATATAAAATTTTTGTGATTTTGTCAATGTTATAATAATTTTAATTTGTTACCAAGTTCAATCAAGGTTAAATTGTTTGATTAAAAAATATTCTGAACTAGTTTTCGCCCGCGACTCCGTCCGCGTGGAATTAAAAAAAACAAAAGTAAGTAGCCTATGTGTTATTCCGGACTATTCTCTACATCTATACCAAATTTCATTGAAATCCGTTCAGCCGTTTAGGCTACAAACTCTGACAAACATCCATCCATCTAAACTTTCGTATTTATAATATTAGTATGATTACGATTATGAACTTTTAAAACTTGTTTCGGTAGCAATTGAACTGTTATAAATTAGAGTTAAATTTTTAAACTGACAATCGAAAACTCTATTCCAAAGTTAATACGATGTTCGGACAATTCAATTTCCAATGCAATCTAGTGAGTTAGTGTGTCAATATGGTCCGACATCGAGCCACTAAGTGCCGGCGGACACTGATCGAATGAGGACATGTTTAACCTAACCTACAAACATTTTACTGAATTGCATTTAAATCTATATTTATACTATCTATACTTATAAGAAGGAAAGATTTGTATTTTTGTATGTATTGTAATAACTCAAAAACTTCTGGTAGATTTAAAAAATTCTTTCACCATTAAAAAGCTACGTATCAGTGAGCAACATAGGGTATGTTTTTTTTTTATTATTTTTTAATTCCACACGAACGGAGTCGCGGGCAAAATCTAGTATTTTAATAAATTAGAAAACTTTACTAAGTTTACTACTTTACTAACTTTACTAAGTTTAGAAAACTTTAGTGAGTAACTTTACTAAGAATAAGTTAATGTAATTATAATATGACAATTCAAACATGCAATAGTTAATTTAGCAAATAATAAACAGGACATTTTTTTAAAGAAAAGGGGCAAAACGATCGGCGGGCACACCGAGGTGACGACGCCCATGGACATCTGCAATACCAGAGGAATTACAGATGTGTTGCGGGCCTTTAAAAATTTAAGCTGTGGCATGCAACATTGTGGCAACCTGACGTTACGTGACTGGCTTCAAGCAAAGGTATTCATAGAGATAGTAGACATATTACTACGCGTAGACGTATACAAGGCGTTGACATAGATGGAGGTATAGGCGTAGGCAGACGTAGACGTTTACTAGACAAAGGTTGGCGTAGGCGTACCGTAATGCCTGGTTTACATTGTGCCAGTACAGTAGGACAGATGTGCTGGTCTGAGATGGATTGTTTGGATTATGAATCCTGATAGCGTAAATATTATGCCAGTGGTATTCCAGTGCTGTTTTAAACGCTACCGTAACTTTTTTAAACTTATTAAGGTAAACCATTGAGATATGAAATCCGAATTTTTAACAGTTATTAATGTTAAAGAATTTCAGGGTAATAAATTGTTTATTTGTTCTGGAAATAATTTTCTAAAAGCTCTTTATCGAAATGAGATTTGACGAAAATATTTGAGGTTAGCAAATATTTCTGTTATGTTCGGGCAAGGCGTGTTTGCCGAAACTATTCTCGCGAATACGAGACATATTTCGCTCGTATATATGTAAATATAGTTATTTTATGTTGGTATATTACAAATCTATTTAATGCTGCTTTTTAAAATTAATAATGACGACGTTTTAGGTTATTTTTTTATAAGTATGTAAGTATGCGAGTTAAAGTTTGTTGTTTTTAAATAAAACTAAGCCATGTTTTAAGTATTTCTTTATTTACAACACTTAACAATGTCAATTTTATTATTTCGAATACATTCATTAAAAATGCTTTCCATTTGTTTATTGATTTAATTGCAAAGAATGATTTTTCTTTACAAAGGATACATTGAAAAATATGCATATATGGTTTGACTGAATTAAATTTTTGTTTAGGTTACGTACATTGTCTTACAGTTGAAGCAATAAATAATTCTTACACATTAATAAAATATTTCAATGCAAAACTACAGATTAAAATATATCTATCGCTTTAAGTCTCAAGTAAATTGTCAAATATAAGAATTAAAAAAAATCATGTCAACAAAATGTTATAGAAGTTTACAAAATTAAAAATCAGTTTTACTTGTTTGTATGTAATTAAAAAGTATAAATGTGTTTGATAACTATCAAATCAAAATTAAATTTTTATGTTTGTTTTTTTATAAACGCTAATTTCGTTTGTTAGTGGATTTGAGACTTAAACCGATATTTGTAGACGAATATTTTTATACAAAGTTGAAAATATTTAGTTTCAATACATTTATTAGTTGGTACTCATAAAACGCATGTTAATGCGTACAAAATTCATAACAGTATATCATTAATTCCACAAATAAATATGGGGACCAGCCCCCCTCACCACACGCACTACCACCTTAACAGTAATTTAATATATAAATATAGAATATAAACACGAATAGCTTAGGATTTTCCATTTGGAAGTAGTTATATATTTTCTTTGTGCTACATAATTTCAAAACAATTTTTAAATATACGTAAATTGAGCTATTCTGCAGTTTCATTAAATGTACAGTCAGCTACACAAATAGTAAGTGCGTTTTGTTATACATTTTACAAATATGAGATTGAACACACCGATCTACAGTAATATACTTAATAATAAATTTATCATATAAAATATTGATAGATGTATAGGTATAAAGTATACATTGAAGTTTCATTTTTTTTCCAATTTTAGACCGTTTTTAGACATTGAGCACAAGGAAGCGTATTAAAAATCCAATATTTTTTTACGTTCTACATCATTACAGATTACTTATATGTACCAGCGTCATAAAGACGAATAAATGTCAACCTTAATAAACCTAATGTCTACATACGCTCACTTTTAACTGACAGTTTTGATCGATCAAACTGTTAAGTACAGGTAAACTGTCAGTAGAACTGAACAGTTAAAACTATTTAACTACGCCGTAGTCTTTGACTCCAAAAATCAAACAAAAAAAAGGGACCCACCTGCAAGCATTACCTTTCAGATAAAAAAGGAATTTTCAAAATCGATCCACCAGGGCCGGGACTATCGCGTAACACACATAAAAAAAAAACACAGACGACTTGAGTACCTCCTTCTTTTGGGAAGTCAGTCAAAAACTGAGCGTATGTAGCGAGTTTTATAGACGTATCATTTACCTTATTAATATAATAAATTATTAAATACGGACATCAAGTATTCAAGCGATTAGTAATTAGCTTAGATTACCAAATATATAAATATAACTGTTGGGTATCAAATTTTAAGACTTTTCAGAAAGGAACGTTAGAATAAAACTAAGTAACAAATACTACGTCGGGGAAAATTTTTTTAAATCGTTCAAAAACTGGAAATTTTGATATGAAGTTGCCGAAATAGTCGGTAAATAGGGATTATAAAAGTTATAAAAAATAGGAATTCTCTGAAAGCTCAAGTGTAAAGTGGACCAATTCAGTTAGGAAAAAGAAGGACTTTGTCACGTACTACTGTGATTGATAAGAAAGTTAATAAATAGTTATGTCATGGCGTGCGACCAGAGACAATCTCTGCCGCTTTGCGATTGGCTGACGTTACATCTATGGCACTCTAATCACGGACACGAACCAAAACAAATATACTTTCTACACAAAATAATTACCCGTCTCCAAGGCATAGTAGCCTTCAATCCATACGCAATATTATAATGAACCTACTCACACAATATTACACAGTTATGAAAAATATATATGTAGAATAATCATTATCCTAATACTATACGAATATGTAGATAACATTGATAGAATTTAATGTTACTTATACTAATATGGTTATAAGTAGTATAAAATAAGCGTATTTTCGGACACATCCGTCAGGCAACGAGCGTGCCTATGATCCAATTCAGACTTTTTACGTTGACACCAAATGCGTACCGTGCTCTTTGTCCATCATACAATCCTGCTCTCTAGAGCTTCGTTTCCACTTCCGAAACACATTTACAAAAACATCATTATCCCTGTCATTCTCATTGAAAAAAGAGAGATAACATATCTTTGTACAGGTGTTCCGGGTGTAGACCTAGTTTTAAATATGAGATAACATTTAGAACAGTGTCACATCGAAAAATCAATTTTCAAAGTGCTAACTTACATCAAAACTATTCGTGGCACAATGCAGTGTACGTTTGTCTTACGTACATTATATTAGATAATTCCAAAGTAATATTACACACGTAAAGCATTTTCAACTCTATTCCAAAGGTATTAACTTATGAAATATACTTGCAATAATAAAGACTTGAACGAGAATGCTACGTTTTTTCGAGTTGCCTTTGCCCACTGGAAAATACCGCATTGCAATTCTCTTGTGCACGAATATGCTGCTCTGGGAAAACAATTTTTAGTCACACGTTACTCCCTACATAAAATAAATAGCGATCTTACAATTTCATTATAAACTTTTCGTACGCGACTGTACTTTGTGTATGCTTTCGAGCGCGATCATACTTTCTAGTTCCGTGCGACTGTACTACATTGATTAATCGCTCACTTGCGAGTGTTTCGCTTGTGCGGCATCCATTGCTTGCTCACTCCTCTTCGGTGGGCTCAGAGGTGGAGGTAGGCGGGGCTTGTATGGCCTGCTGGCGCATGGCTCGCTTCACGTCCGCCAGCGAGCTGACGCCGGCCTCGTCCAGTTCACGCCAGCGCGTGTGGTTGTTGCGCGCGTGGTTCACCAACTCCGGCATGTCAATGAACGCTATAAAAAGTTTGTTAATGTCGTTCAAGGTTATAAAACTGATTTTATTACTGCAAATAGTGACACCCAAAATTAAAATCTATCTACCATAGATCCATTACATTTTTTTTTTTATTTTGGCCACCTAAGTGTCTAATAAAAATGGCACAGTAAAAGTTCAAAGATTGTACTTTACTAGTACAAATGCAGTACTTACCAGCCCAAGCCTCCATCATGTCAATAATGATGTAGTCAATGAAGCCGATCTGCGAGCGCGGCACGGAGCACGAGGCGCGGTCGAACATGGGCATCACTACAGGAAGCGCTCGCGCCTTCTCCTCCTCCGTCTGCAGGAAGTACTCCTCCGCGATCCTGACACATACAAATAAAGTCAAAGAACTGATGCATTATAGAAACAAACAATGGCCACTTATGGGTTTCAATGGTACAAAAATCTCCCTTTCGTTCTCTAATGCTTTATCTTGAAAGACAAAGTAAGGTGTGATTTATTAATAACCATAATATGCTTTTTACCTCCTCGCCCATTCAAATGCGAACTTCTGGGGTCGCGATGCATTGGACACGTCAGCGCACTTGATCATCATTCGCTTAACCAGGATCACGTTTTCAGGAAGAGATAGAGCTGTTGTGTCCAGAGACAGAGGTTCCTAAAAAAATACAACGTTAAATCAAAAAGGCAAGTATAACGATCACATATATCTGGTATAGCTAAGTACACTGCGTCAGGAATCGACTTTTTTGATCTGACAAAAGAAGTAGGAAGAGTAAAGAAAGAAGTTTTTTAGTATACTAACGTCGGTGTGCATGCCATCCTCCTTGCTGCCGCTGGACTTGGCGTAGAAGACGTTGACGAACTTGGCAAGGTGTTCGAAGTGTTTCGTCATCTCGGTGGCCAGCACCATGTCGACGACGTTGTGACGGACCGTCTTGTACGTGTCGCGATCGAGATTCTTGAAGATGTTCACACGGTCATCATCTACGGAAAAAAATAAATTCTATTGTCTGTGGTTCGGTTCCATTAATTCCCTAGTTATCT
>LD688973.1:2603818-2615445 GCA_003118335.3 Papilio memnon | reverse complement strand
TGGAGAACCTTTATCATAGAAGAAAGTTTATTTACAATATGTAAACTTACTCAGTGTGAGTTTGAATGTGAGCGCGGCGTGGTGGGATTCGAGCACGCAGATGTCATTGTAGAGTATAGCGAGGGGATGACGCGCGTTGCAGAGGAAAGCCGACGAGGTGCCGGGGTGGTCGATGTCGTGCGCCGCCGCGGCTATCAGCGCCGCTGCCGCCTCCAGTGGCTCCAGAAGTGTCTTCAGACGGTCCTTCTCCAGGAAGTATGCTACAGCCTGTTTAAAAAGTATTTCTATAGCAGAAGAATAGATAATAGCAAGTATAATCAAATGTTATGTTCACCGTTATTCAAATATTTTAAACAAAAAAGTTTTTGTTATATAGTTAAAGAAGAATTTTAAAAATGGTAATGGTGCAGGGGAGTGGAAGTAAGGAGAAGCTATGGAAAATGTAAGAGAATAAGGTTTACGTTGTGGCAAAATTAATTTGACAAAAGACCCGATTCGTAACCAGCGTTTCTATTATAAATACTATTATAATCTATTATAAATATTAGTTTTACTTGAAATAACGAAGTTGTCAGGAACAACAAAGTAAAACACGTGAATACAATTTAATCTTTCGTAAGCTACATATAAGATGTGGTTCCCACACTTGATACGCTTCCGAGTCGTAATACTGAATAAGCCCTCTTCGGACCTCTACCGATCTATTTAGTTATATCTTGTTTAAATCAAGTATCTTAAGTACTCTCTTTCCACGTAATACTTGAAACTAACATTACAGGAACTAAATACATAACATTAAAGGAAAATGCTTTAGATGAATCAAGGTACAATTATTCTAGATACGAAACAATGTTTTATGAATTTTGCCCTTCGAAAAGATAATCACTTAAGCAACCTTTATTCGCCAATGGTTGATGTCAAACTTCGTGACAGATAAAAACGTGCAATTATGGGATCAAGTTTTAGACCAATGGAAATGGATATTCTGGAAGACAG
The DNA here is from genome assembly GCA_003118335.3 of Papilio memnon. Taxonomy (NCBI): domain Eukaryota; kingdom Metazoa; phylum Arthropoda; class Insecta; order Lepidoptera; family Papilionidae; genus Papilio; species Papilio memnon. Next base: position 2,614,449 of record LD688973.1, on the reverse strand, counting down.
TTAATCAAAAGAACAAAGTATCCCAATGGATTTTACTGCTGTACCTGAGTAATGACTGATCATTAAGTGGTTTTGCTCGTCGCAGACGTATTAAGGGAGATCTACTTGAAGTAGTTTGTCAGTGTCCAACTAAATGGTGAGAAAACCTCATTTAATATTTTACCTGAAGCACATCGGCAGCGTGCGTAGAGTTGTGGTAGGTATTAACCGCGTGGTAGTTGGTCTCGATGACAGTAAGCCAGTGCAGCAACGTGCGCTCGTCGCACTCCAGCGCGGCGCACACGTCGAAGCGGCCGCCCAATAGCGCTAGCCCGAGGTGCGCCAGCGGCCGCCCGCGAGTCAAATCCTCCAGACGGAAGATCTCGAACTCCCAGCTTAAAGCTGTATCTAGGAGCTCGCGTAGTTGACCAGATGTCTATTGGGAAGACGTAAAATTAACGACAATTGTAAACATAGGTCGATAGTATAGTAAAAGAAGTGTTAACTTACTTTATGTTTGATGTTAGTCCTGTTCGTCTGAGACCTGACAACTGTGGAGTCGTTGCTGCTTCGCCGCGAAGACAGGACGTTAGTCGGCCCTTGCTGCACAAAGATGCACACTTCATTAGTTAGTGCAAACAATGGTAAACTTTTTTCAAAACTACCTTCAACTAAAACTAAGACTAAAAACACATTCGTGTTACCAGTATATCATGTACCATGCTGAAGTGTCATAGTAAATATAAATTTCGAGTCGAAGATAGATATTAATATTAAATTATACAAAAGTAAAGAAGATATAGAATGTGACAGAAAAGAACGTCGAAGTCTACTGTAGGTAGGTAGACGAGGATTTGTTTAAGCAGAGAACATAATATGTGAATATTATACATGTATAATTAATTAATTTTGCGATTATTTAAGTAAAAATTCAAGAGTGACACATAAAAAAATCAATACTCATTATTATCCAATATTTCATGGCTTTGGCAGGAAAATAATTACAAATGTTCGACAAGAGTAGTATAAACAAAATGATGATCTCTGCTTAAACGAAATAAGATTGTGATGGCAACTAATCTATTGAGATGTTTCAGGCAAGACGAGAAGGTCAATGCAGTTGCAGGTTGCGGTAAACATATCCTACCATAAAGAACAAATTTGTGTTCACTTGCTCCCGCTGTCCGCAGTAATACAGGATCGTAAACAAATAATTAACAATTAGTAGAAATACATACATATATAAAAATTATATTAATAAACTAGCTGTTGCCCGCAAGTTGGTCCACGCAATATTAAGATAAATAAAAAAAGTAGGCTATAAAATGCCCGACCATGTCAGCTACGCTTCAGTGAAGGCCGGTCGAAATCGACCCAGCCAGACAGACAGACAGACAGAAAGACAATAAAATTTAAATGCGATTTTCGTTATCAGCAACGCAAATACATCATCTTCCCGAAATCGGGAATTTTTCTTTTGATATTACAAACAGACACTCCAATTTTATAATACGAGTATATAGAAATACTCCAATACATGTATAGAAAACATATAACAGAATTTTCAAGATTTTTATATTATAGCTTTTTGTGTCAGTGTGTACTCATATAAAGTTAGCTAATCTGCATAAAACTAAGTAATATTTAGAAAAAGAATTATACTTTGAAATAAACATTATCTTTATTTAATTTTATAAATGAAAGTAGAGAAATATCTGCTACATCTGTTGGGAATTCAAAAAACACAGCTGAAAAATTCGTCTCCTATTTCATATCACGTGAAAACTATATTTTAAAATTGGATTACAGAGAACCCGTAAAAATATACCAGTATTCCGCAATATTCCTTATGTGGAAACTGTTTTTTTTTAAGTTAATACGAATCATACACATAACGTAGAAATATTTTAGGTTTGAAAATTGCAGTGTACGCCAAAGTAATTGAATTATTAAAGTTTGTTTTAATGTAATCTAATAATAGGCACAAGCTGAAAGTCAACTTTTTCATTTTTCTCTTAACACTGCAAGCTACTTTTTACGTCAACTCACAGGGAGAGTTTGTGCCACTGAATGTCTATAGGCCTGGTACTAAAATTGCGACTGTTCTTTGTTACTGAGAACCAAACATACATGTTATAATGCGTACTCACCGAGAGCAGTGCTCCAATGAGGTCGGTAGCGATAGGGTCCTCAGCCCTCAGCTTGGGGTCCTCCTTCATCTGCGGCGAGTACAGCTCGGAGGTCCGCAGCATGTCGACCGCGCGTTCAATGCAGGCGACGGTGGAGGGCGGAGCGCCCTCTGTCGCCGCCGATAGTAGTGATATCACCTAGAAACGACGTTATTTAACTTCTGCCCTCATGTTGTGTTTTTCGAAATAATTTAACCCTTTCTTCGATAGTGTCCAGTGTGACGAACAACTAATAAAAAAAAACTATTGAACTAGTTCAGAGAATATATCTGAGAATTTGATTTTAGTGTGTTAGTAACATATAGTATTTTTTTGCTACAAAAACTCCTTCGAATTAAGGGTGAACATTGATGTATCTGTTGAACCTATACTGGTTACACTTTTTAATACTTTTTCAAGTAATAATACAGGCAAGAAAATATTCCTTGGCATTCTGCATCAAATTACCTTTTTATTATGTTACCTTAGTGATAGGAGCTTCTAGCGGCAGTCCCTGCAGCTTGGCTAGGGATGTTCTCCTCAGACCATCGGAGGCGACGGAGCGCACGTCCAGCGAGCCCCGCCTGATGGAGTGCAGGGAGCCGCGCGCGCGCTCGCCCTCCCCGCCGCCCGGCTCGCACACGAACACCACGTGAGATGTGCTCCTAGATAATAGAGAAATATATTTTAAATGCTAACTAAATGACACAGTTTTAGTAGTATGTAACCGATAGGAAGAAGTAAAGACCTTGCCAAAGGGCATATTGATTTATTCCAAACTAACGGTCACCCGCGACTTCATCACCGCAGAGTTAAAAGATTATGCCCGCGTACATCAGCTACCTTCCCATCAAAAATCGGATCAGCCGTTGTAGAGATTACCCGAAACAGACGCGGCTTATCGATTTTTGCCAGTTTCTTGGTGTTGAGGACGGTCGGGTATACATTACCTGGCCAGAGCGACGGATGCGCCGCGGCAGGGCAGCAGAATGGGGTCCGGCGCGGCGCGGCGGCGCAGCATGACGGGCGCCTCCCAGTCGCGCGCGCCGCTCGCCGCAAGCCGAAGCGCCTCGCCGCCCACCGTCTCCGCCAAGGGACGCGGGCCTTCGTCCCCGCGCCATCCCAGCATGCGGCCCCACGACTTGTTCGTCAACTGATGAAACAATCTTTAATTAAAACTAGTTGACGAAATACTGATTAATGAATTATCTTCCTATCCTATTTTCACTTGTTGTTGGTCCAGACATATTGTCTTCCAAATTGTTCAGTACACATTTCTTTTTAACTGTCTTCACCAATCTTCAACCAAGATACCATCGTAAAACTTACAAGGATCCTCTGCTGGTCGTCAGTAACAGCGACCAGGTCCCGGCAGCGGTCTGCAGCAGCAGCGAGCGCGGCGACCGCGGCGACCTGCGCACGCGAAGTAGCTGCCGCGGCGCGTGCTTGCAGAATCTCGCCGCACCATGCCGTACTACCTACTGTCTCCACCATCACCTAACCACAGTCACAGTTACTATAGTGATAAAATAATGGTTTCAGAAATAGGCTAAATACATAAGTTATCTTGTTGCCCCTTTAGGTGGAAATACAGTTGCCAGTAAAATGGGTTGTAGCTGGCATGTTAGCCATTGGCACGTGAAATTATGCGTTTACATATGCCAGTGAAATGTTCAAGTGGTCGTACGCGTTGAGGTTTCAGTGTACATTTCTAGGGAGACTTATTTTCGTCTCTATGTACATTTTCTATAACTGTAGATCCGTAGTGTTTTGAATACAGTCTATATAAGCTAATTTTTAAAAACTAAATATAATAGAGTTATATTCCCTGAACTGTATAATAAAGAACGCAGGTGTTATACAGATCCGCATTAAAGATGCTATAAATAGACATTGCAAGCTGCGTTATGATCTAATATGATCGGGAACTATCAGTTGCAGTCCCACGTGTATTGAAGACGAGTATTTGCAGCTGGGGATTGTTGCGTGATCTTTGTTATTGCTTTTCAAATACTAACCTATTTTATAATTTGAACGTTTTATCCGCTGCTTCATTTAAATATTGATAATGTTTTCTTTTAAAATGTGAATCAAAATCAATTATAAAAAAATCATTAATAAAAGTGATGCAAAGTGTACTTTCGTTTAAATCTATACGAGGGCAATTATCTTAAAGTAACGTTTGGATTGACTCTAGGGATATAAAATAAAAATAAAGCGATGGAACTCATAAAATGCAATATATCTATCATTTGTTTGATTGTATGCTACGATGAGTATCATCTAAGCTTCTCAGGTATTCTATTATCACGATATTGCGAATTCCGCGCCGCAAAACTTATCTAAGACTTAACGCTACGTTCTGAGAATAATCTGCACTTTCAGTGAGGAAATGAGAATGAGGTCTTATATGTGTTTAATATTTTTATTTTTAAATCACAGTACAGAAAACATATTTTGACAGGAGTGTAGTTGTACGTTTCCATCTCTTATTCAGTTTAAGAAAACGGTACAACTATGTGTTTAATGCAAATTATTTACAATTGTCTATGTGTTCTACCAGGCTATGTTCTCCATCTGTGCCAAATATCATCGAGATCCGCTGGGCTGCGTTCCAATCATCTATGCAAACGTTCGCATTTATAACATGGAGTGGCTGTGGAGTTACACCATAGAATGTGGTCCACAATTGTTTTTAGACAAAATAATGCTAAAAATATAGTTCTGATGTTATATAAATCAAAAGAAAATGTATCTTAAAAATAACCTGGAAGAAAACTCCGAGTAATTTATATCAAAACTTACCCGGTTGAAGCCTGCTTCTAGGTATTGCAGAACTGCGAAGTCGTCTTTGAGGTAAACGCTAGAACAAAATAAGGAAAATTAACTTTTATGAAAGTTTAACATTTTCTTATTTTAGATCTACTGAACTTAATATTACGACGACGACTACAGTTAAAACATGATGTTTTTTAAGTAAAAATTAATTAAAAACATCCAGAGATGAAATAACTGTTAGTTAGTTACTCTACTACTGTAAAAACCGCCATTGGTTAAAAACATTGTCAAAAGAGTCAGAACAATTTTTGTGCCTTTTTTCAACCTTTGTTTTCCAGTCATTTAATGTCCAACGTTCAGTTCGCAGGTAAATCTTTTTTTTGGCTTTTGTGTGTTGTTTATTAGTTTCTGATATTGAAATGTTTTTTGCAGGTTTAATTTAAAAATACGTACAATAACTTTAAACTGTCGTGGTTTTTACAAATATAATGTTCGAAAGATACGGGTTTCCTACCACGATTGGGTTGTTTTAGCTCCCGATATTTCGGCACAGTTGCATGCGCCATGTTCATACGTACATACATTTAGATCAATCGTAGATTATTTTAATTATGGAATGTAGTATTGGGCGGTAATAATTTATATCAGAGAATCATATTCTTTTGTACTTTGGTACAGGTATCTATTAACGGACTAAACTTTTAGTTAAAGAATATAGAGATCTCCTTGTAATATTTTAATTCCGAGATCAGAATGCAAACGGCAACGGATCGGAAATTATGCCAGCAAAGAATGTATCCCAACCTTGATACGCTAACACAACTGTAAAGCTCTAAAGCTGTTTAGTGTCCGATGGCAAGGGATCACTTTGTGGGCTCTTTATGGGCCGTAAAAGGGATTGCTTCATTAAATGGATTGTGGGACGGCAGAAATCGGTGCGAATTTCTTGCGATACTAAGATTTATAATATTTTATTTTGTATAGACCGTGGAGACATTTACTGGACTATACAGGCTATAGTGGGATAAAATTGGACTAAAACGATAGTACGCGCAACCGCCAAGTGCAGTTTCACGTAACCTAAAATAGGGGTCGCCGTAGAAAGTTGCTTTGACACTTATTGTATAGGACGAGTTTTTGACGCAACTACGTGTTTAGGATGTAAGAAGTTGCGTCCTAAACACGTAGCGTAGACCGATCTTAACGATAGTGGTGTTTCTTGACTCATATAATTTCATACTGCAGTAACCATACAGTGTGTGCGAGTGCGTACCGACGCACAGGCAAAATTATAAAAAAAATAATAAGAGAGAGTAATAAGGTTTTAGAATTAGTTAAAACACTGCTTACAATACATTTTTCTATGTTACGTTATAAAGTATGCAGCAAGGAGTTTAGCATGATATCTTGGTTACCCGCCCCGTACCTTGCCGTGTAGAATGTTCCAGAACATTTACCTTCCGGCGAGCGTGCATTTCCTGCTGTTACGATGTTTATAGACCATGATTCACTTCGGTATTTCAGAGCAACGTTCAAAAGCATGTCTAGTTTTCTGATAACAAGTTAGTATTTTATAAGAGCTTTATGCTTTTAATATTATTTTTTGTTGTTAATAATAGTGACTTTAGACTTTCTCAATCCTATATACAATATCTTAACAAAGATTTAATTTAATTTTAGTTATACTATTGTGAGACATTCCGTAATGTTTGGTCTTGATATAAAAGATCTTCATATTTAAAGGTCTTGTTTTATTTGAATGGTATACTCGACTACTTATTCTTAATATAAAAATCGGTCCTTTCAGTTTTATTGTACGACAAAAGTAAGGCAATTGAAATCGTATTGTGCAGATGTTCAATTGATTTTGTTCTACTTCATAGAATCACAGAGGTTGATATTCAGCAGATCAAATCACAATTGATTCGATCCCTCTTGGATAGGATGTTTTAATTACGACCAGCCTTAACTCGACCCTCGAGCACTGGATTGCGAACCTTTGTTCGTGATAACAAAAGAACGCGTATTCTACGATACAAATCAATACATTTCTATTAAAAGATATTCATTTTCTATTAAGAGGAGATATAAGGAGATATAAAAATTAACCGGCTTCAAAGTACAAGACCTCCAGAGAACTTCTAATACTATTAAAGATATGTTTTACACCTAGAGATAATGTAGTTCAATCTAAATGTAATAACGTTATATCTATAGGTACTCATTTTTGTAATTTCAAATAAAATAGGCTGAGTAAATAGGCATCAAGTGTGGACACAGTTTTCTGCTTTTTTAACGTTTTATAGTATGTTGGATAAAAGAATATGTAAATAAACCTCTTGAAATGTAAGTGGTATGAATTTTAATATATACGATGTACGATGGGTTATCGATTATCTGCGTTACATACGATAAGTGGTAATCGATGAGCAAGCAACATGGCGCCGCGGCGGACTTCTTTATTACGCGACTATGCAACTTGCAACATGAATTTGAATGCCAGAAAAAAAAAATTCACTTCCAACATAATAATGTTACAATCTTCATCAACTTCATCTAGGACCGATTTATTTTATTGAGCGTAATTTAATTAACCTTTTAAATCCTTTAGGATTAAATACGGATCCTCAAATCGCAGTAAATTCTGACACATAACCTATTCAGAGGACCGATAATATTTGTAATCCGTTTCATACAAAGTTGTTAAAAATAACTATAGAATCGACTTTAACGATTGACAGTTAATTTCGATTTGTTTTATTGTTCTAGGATTCTCTCGTATGTATGTTCGTTATTGTGCATTGCGTAATTCACCAAAAGCATTACATGTTTCTAGGGTTATTGGACTTATCGATTACGTACTTGTTTAGATTTATATGACGTCAATTAACTACAATACCTTCGTTTGATAGATATTTGATTAAAAATGAAAGTTAATTTAATAAAAAGTTAACGTAATCCGAACGTTTTGTACGTCACGACTTTATCTATGTCGCTATCTTAATAGCCCACTCCGTCTACTTGAGTAATTCGAATTCAATCGAATGTAAACATGCAGATAATGTTATTCGAATGTATTATATTTCCTGAATTGTATAATGTGTGAGTTATTTTCATTGCACTTCTCACCCCTACTATTGTAAACATACTCACTTTCATAAACAAAAGTAGACTATTCGTAATCGTAATACATAGTAGGGGTACGCCTTATAAACGAAGTGAATCCTTTAGTAAAATTATTAGTCGATTACCTATTACCCCTAGATCCAAAAGCGCGGAATTAAAAAAAAAAGCTTTTAGTGCCGATTCGTTCAGCAGTTTACGAGAGATCTTCTAACAAACATTCCCAAGCATAAAATCTTTTGCATTTATATAAAAAAAGATAAATTTTGGTCATAACTGTGGTATTTAAAATGTTTTGGATTACTTATATTTAAGTTAACGTGTCCCGATCACAAATATAAAGTTAAATCTGCGATTAACTTGACTAAATGCAGTGTTCACAATAAAAGGTAAAACACAAATGAGTTTCTGAATTTAAGCCCACGCCTTTTCCACAAACTAAAAGTACGTAATTACCCTAGTTAAAATGTTCGCGAGGTATTTCTATTTAAGCGCAACTTTTCGTACTTTACAAAATGTAACAAATCTACACTGAAGGTCCTGCCATACCTTACTGCTACACTAAGAGATAACCTTAGGGTAGATTTTTAATATTAATCTACAATAGAGTTGTCCACTTAACAATTTTGAGTAATTTGGTTGAGAATAACCTGTACTATCAAATACAAACACAAAGAGAGGATGACTTAATTTAATTTTAAAGGGATTGCAGGGTTGCTTTATTAAATATACTTTACTATACTTTAATCAAGAAAATACATTAGTAAGAATAGAAAGTAAAGGATCAACTATCAGAGTAAATGAAAATAATATATCGGTGATAGCAAACTTGGTCCTTCGAGCACACAACAAAACTCCAACAAACTTCAGCGAGTTATCGTTGGAGATAATAAAACAATACCTGCCGCCAAATGGCTTCCATTCCCTGTCATCGCTTTAATTACATCTTTTGTTATTTTGACGGCTTTTATATGACGATGATTAATTCGTAATTATTTTAACAGATTTTTAAAGATAGCAAATTAAGAATAATAAGATTTAAATTTAGAATAATAAAAAATACCCGGTTCCAAAGTGACGTCATAGAAGCTTTCAAACCGTTTATCGATCTAGTTTAACCGCATCTAAAGAATGTTACGACTCAATTTATGGTCGTAATGTTATATGTAGCGACTTAAATACTGTCTTACTGGATACATATTCGATATTGACTTGAGTGTTTTTACCTGAAGTTATAATATACCATGCCCATTTCCGCGATTATACTTTCCAAAATGTTTTATGTGTAATTTTTAAATTTATAAACATGCGTAAGTCCTGCAATGACTTTTCAATGTGTAATAAGTGTATACAGAAATTTATAAAAACCTCTTTTTTTCAGAAAATAGGACGTTATCATTGTCTGATGTTTTTAAAAATCCTTTCCTTCAAGTAAACTAAGTTACAAGGCGCTGCGACGTAAACTAAATTATATTTAATTTTATCTGTCGCTAACAAACGGCAATTGTCTCCCTGTGATGAACAGCGACATCTCGTGGGAGTTTTACAAATTATGGAGCTATTCAATTTAGATTGAATATAATAACAAATTGTGTTCACTCCGAGATGGATAACAGGTTGATGTATTATACTTCCAGATTATACTCTACTTCTAAGCCAAATTTCAATGGACCCGTTCAGCAGTACTGGAGATACGTGGCAATGAACGTCCATCCATCCAAACTTTCGCTGTTATAATATTAATTATATGATTGCAAAGATAATATCAGCAAAGTCATTTATGTTTTTATGGTCTCAAACTAATGTCTATTATTTCTATCGATCTTTTAGATTAACGATAGTTTTTAAATCCTGCTTTTAAAAGTCTAAATAAGTATAAAACTTTGTACATGCACCAACTTGATAAGCGCGCTTTAAGCTCGGCAATTAGAAAATTCCTTTATTTTAAACTTCGAAGAAAATCCCTTAGTTGAGAAAATTCTTTTATAAGTCGACAAGATAAAATGAAATAAATTGGTAATTCCAAGTAATGCGAGATCAGTCATAACAATGGAAAGATAAATACATTTTCCTCTTTGTTATTTACGAATTTACCTTTGTTCTAAGAATTGTTTATTCAATCACAGAGTTTAGAATTGAAACATTTTGAAAAGGACATCTTTTAAAAAAAAATTGCTGTCTTATACATATCTAAACACACTTGTATATATTTTTTGCTAACTATACACATCTTTATCTTACTAATATTATAAATGCGAAAGTTTAGATGGATGTTTGTTAGAGTTTGTAGCCTAAACGACTGAACAGATCTCGATCAAATTTGGCTTACATGTAGAGAATAGTCTGGAAGAAGACATAGGCTAATTCTTTTGCTTTTTTAATTCCACGAAAAGAGAGTCGCGGGCGAAAGCTAGTATTTACATAAGTGTTACGTTAAGTACAAGTAAAACTACATTTCAAACAAAGGATAATAAGAATTAAAAAGGTAGAATTATAAGTAGGGTCAATTACTAAATCATGTATGTATTCTTACCTTTTCTTGACAACAGCTACAAGTACTATATGTTGAGTGTTCTTTATTCC
>LD688973.1:2564549-2590238 GCA_003118335.3 Papilio memnon | reverse complement strand
TTATTCAAAAATATGCTGTAATAGCTGACATCTTAGGCAACAAAGAAGTGTGTGTTTACGCTTTATTATATCAGTACAGATACGAAGCTTTGAAAGAATAAGGTGGACGTGTGTCAATATAACGGTTGAACAGATCTCGTTGATATTTGTCACACAACACATTGACTACTTAATAAGTGTTTTTAATTCTGCGCGGACGAACTCGCTGGTAATTAGTGATGTTACCTGGATCATATCTAATACATCATTAATATATTAAATGCCTTATCATTTGAACTGCTTTATTTGAGGAAATAATTATTTGGTCGGCGTATTTGTGAAATTTCACCAAGTAAAATAAACAGGTAAAATATATATTTTATTAAAAGTAAACCTAAAATATATATTTTAAATAAGTTGTCAGTCTGTCTGGGTTTTTTTTTCGAAATGGATTTTTGGAAAAAATAACTACACCTTTAAAGGGAGGTATTGCTTTATTTATGACAATAAAATGTTTGGCTTTAAGCCGAACAACGAATTATTGTACGTAAACGAAGTCGCGTACACCAACTGGTATTTGTACAATTTGTAATTTACATGTAATATCTATGTTACGATCTATAATGTAATTATTCTATACTTGATGTTGGAATTTTATCAGATTTAGATGTTATTGATTACGTGTTAAAAGATTGTACAGACGTAATCAAAAACGATCCGATAGTCATCTTTTACTGCAGTGTCACGTGTTTTTTTAATGTCTTGGTTGCACTTGACCATTGTGGGTTTACACTGTCGAAAAACTTGTACAAAAACATCGTGTTCCCTTTTTTTTATAAATTAAATCGACGGAGGAGGAGACGCACATAAATAGGATATTTCCCCTTCCTATGCGTCTCCTCCACCGTCAAATCCACTTTCCCATCCAATCCTTTGCTTATAAGAAAAGGGAGGAACGGGAAAGACTAAAATTGGGTCTCCGGCACCACACTCATCAGACGAAACGTGGAATTGCTTCCACTTCACGCCTGTCTTGTGTGTGGTCGTGGTATTGCACCGGGCGAGCCGACACATTAGTCCTAAGATATTAATGCGGGCTCTACCACTGGTAAAGAGAAAGTTTAATAGAGATTAAGAAAGATCGCATGTCATGATCGCATCACATGTTTGCGTAGTGGAAACTCACTGTTATAATCTGATAATGTAATTGATTTAATGATTATTGAAAAACACAAAGATTATACTATTCTAGTATTAGATTTAGAAACTGAACAATATCTTATATGTCGATCTACCCATACATAAATCATGATTAATGTCAAGGGGAGTTGTTAGCTATCACGTTACTCGTATTTTGATGAACAAGAGGGCAACAGGATGTTGAATAATAACGAAAATTAACCTGAAATTTTTATTGGATGGTCCATGGGACATATCGGTCGGTAGCTTGAAATCAATTTTAAAATAGTATTTTGTAATTGTTCTTGTACTATCTTACTTGCTCCGTTAAATGTGTGATTTTTAAGCTTATAAATCGATAAATATAACATCGATAATAAAATTTAAATGATCGTACCTGTTTATTCGAATAAAAAATGTAATCGATTAAAATCCGATTGAAAATCGACGCCATGCGAAGCTTCTGTAGGCTTTTATTTAAATTCAACGAGTAATTTATTCGGATTGCGTGTCGACGTCATAAAATACGACGAATAGAAACGGGTTATCGGATCGATACGTCAGGACATCACTTATCGTTTTATCTTTTTACGTCGACCTGAGCAATGAATTTATGTTCCTGTTATTTAATTATGTGCCGCTGTCGCACTTAATTTTAAAAGCAAGGATAATGCGTATTGAATAAGCGCGTTAGACTGTTGAGATTCGGGTTATTTTGATGTAAGAAACGCGGAACTAATCGTCGCGAACTGCATTGAAATGTCAGAAAACCAAAGCGTAAATGCACGTTTTACTAGCGAATGTTTAACTAATATGTACTTACAGCGACGTCAACTAAGGGTTCATCTTCTGGTGTGAGTGCGAGAGAAGAGCGGCGGCCGGCGCGCGCTCCCGGCGACCCACTCGAACTTCCTGGTAAATTATAATCATATTTAATTCTATGAAGTACTTTCTTTATAAGGTTACATACAACTGATATTTTATGATATTAAAATTATTGTAGTGCAGTATTTTTAGATTTAGCTAAATCATTAGAAAATTAATTGGTTCACAATACAAATAGGGCTGCCACTTTTAAATGGCTGCCGGCATGGAAATTACCTAAAAAAACAATGTCAACTAGCCCCATTAATAGACAAAAATGATGGTTTGACGATATTGTGTCGAATGTGAACTATGCAAATTGAATTCCGACCAAACTCAATGTGGCAACCCTAAGTGCAAGTTAATGCCGGTTGTTCGGGGCCGTTGAACGACCTCGCTATTCTAGCGCGTGTAGTTTTTTTAATACTTAAAATATTCAAGTAATTGTAGCGAATTGCATTAATTATATTAAACCAAAAACACTATTGTTCTAATAGCAAATTTCTAGTGCAATAAAATACAAGAACGGTTATCTATTGTTTGTCATACCTATTACATAGGTTATATATATACCGCGGTATCTCTTCAGAGTTTTAATGATTAGGTCCTTGATGCTAAAGAATACTAATTCGAGGATTTTTTCCATTATGTTGGCATTCGATCCTCCTTTACTGGATGTAATGGAAGAGTATTTACAAATTGCAATAATAAAAGTAACAGTGTTTGATAATGTAGATAATTACTATGTTGTTATTGTTAAATTGCTCTTATTATGTCGACATTTCAATTAACATTGGGTCTTATTAATTTAATTGAGATTTTCATCATCGTTTAAATTTTTCAAGGTTATAAACGTTATTGTTAAACTTTTAGTGTCGCTTTCTATTTAATTATGAAATCCTTAATTAATCTGTTTTAATTTAAATTATTATAATTTGTAAACATTAAAACCATAAAGAGAATGTATATTGTAATAACAACGACTCATATTATGCTTTTTTTTAAAACATGTACGAAACAATACCGGTAGTGTTATTCGATATCTCAGCCGAGTTCAGTTTATGTAAGTATTTTGCATGTATTCACTTTTATTATAGCTGTTTACTTGACATCGCTAAGTGTACTATGAACGCTAAGGGTCCGCTTAATAGACACTAGCTTTAGCCCGCGATTCCGTCCGCGTGAAATTAAAAAAAAATGTGTTTTCCCAGTCCTTTCTCCACGTCTAAACCAAATTTCATCGAAATCCGTTTACTCGTTTAGGCTACAAACTCTAAAAAACATCCGGATGGATGGATCATCCTTCGCTGTCGAACGGAATAAATAGTACCTTATGTCCGTCTCCTGGCTCTAAGCTACCTTCACACCAATTATCAGCCATATCGGTGAAGCCGTTCTTGAGTTATAAATGGTATAACTAACACGACTTTCTTTTATATATATAGATAAGATTATATATAAATGACTATAAGAGTGATAGTTACTAAGGTACTAAATGTATCTCAAATTATCTTATTTTTCGACAAATAATAAGTAACACATGCAAGATAAAAAATAATATAATAAATAATACATCTTAAGCCCGCTACAGACGTTTACTTCTGTTTTAACTGAAGAGTCGAACTGTTTAATTAAAACTATCATAAATGGGCGTCTGTAGCGGGCTTTAAACAATCGTCAGATCGATAAATCATTGTCATAATTCAGAGCTCATTTCGTTACATTTAATTTCCAGGATTAATTTGCCTCTATGATGTCTGTCAATGATATCAGTTATCGCAATCAATAGATTATTTTACAATAGAACTATATTAATATCGTCACAGTTAATAAAATTATAATTAATTTATCAATTCAAAATACGTTATTTCAATATTTTATTTTCATAAAATAAATTTAATAAAATAGTTGTAAAGTTGCTATAAAATGTATAATTGTTTTTTTGACTTCTAAATGCATTATTATTTTTTTTCCATTGGACGATTTTAATGTATTTATATTTTCGAGTTAATATCCCGGAAATTATCGAAATTAGTCAATAAAATAATAAAAAATCGCTTATATTAATAGGATAAATTATTTATTTACATTGCGGTTTGTCTATATTTATTTGTGGGAATTTCTAACCTGTGTCACCTTCATCGCTATTACGCCTTTGAAGCCATCGCTGTACTAGTTCTATACTGGCCTCTTCACCGGCCAACATTTTATATTCACATTATCTATTTTAAATGAATAATTTTATACACACATGAAATACTAACAAAACACTGCGTTTATGCTTCAAACAACACATTTTATTTCACAAAACAAAAACATAACCTCAAACTTAAACTATAGGAACAAAAATATATTACACTCGTTTAGCACACACGAGGAACACTCACAGACTGACCAACAATTAAAAACCAACCACTCAAATGACATGACAGGTCTTTGCCGCGTTAAGATATCGTTTTAATTAAATGATGATCGTCGACAGTGGAGTGTAAACAGCGAGTAGGCAAAAACAAAATTTTAATTACTATTCTGAAACATTTTTGCTTTTTAATTATAGTCCTTATTACTATCGTATCAGGATTGTGTTCCACTTTTACAGATGATAAATTAGTTTTGTTGTAGCGAGGAGTTTGTAAGGCGGCCGGTTAGGTAATGGCCGTCACGTCAGTTGATCGAAGAAGGGGGGTAAAATGTGGGACGAACGTTATATCGTGTAATATTTACTGGAAGAGGTACACCGTTTTAGAATTAGATGCCTTTGTAAAATTATAACATTGCAATGAAATAACCTTTGAGGATAATATTTTATCTTTATATTTAGTTAGTTATTAAAAAATAAATCTACCTTGACTTTTTAACTTGTACTATTAACTCACGTGTAAAAAAATCCTATAAATATTTTTAAAACTGCAACTATAACACTGTTGTAATTCACTAATTATTGACTACCTAATTGTTTCAGGGATTTTTATAATGAAACTAGTTGTCGCCCGCGACTCATAATTATTAACATAAAAAACATAATTATTCACCTATGTGTTCTTAAGACTATGGCTCTATGTCAAATTACAGCGAGATCCATTGAGTCGTTCGGACATACGTACTAACAAACATCCATACATCCATCTAAACTTTTGCATTTATTATACAATATTAGTAGGACAATTATTAATAACATAACTCCAATTTTGTATTATATTAATTCAAAAACTGTTACCATCGGGACTATGGGAGAGCTAGAGAATAACAATATTTCATATCCTCTATGAGAAATGAACACACCCAATGGTGCAACACACCGGACTTTGGCTGCTATTAATAAAGTTTATGCCCTGTGGGGTTTGCGGGCCGATATTAATTGCAGTTTGTAGTCTAATTCATATGCCGTAAGCAAACTTTCGTTATGCAACGTTTGTATCGACCTTAGCAACGCTCTTCTGTAGTAAAGACTTGAAATTATTATAGAATTATAAAATAGGGTAGTAATATTAAATATTACTAACATTATAAATGAAAAAGTTTTTTGTAGCCTAAACTAATGAACGGATCTCGAATTTTGGCACAGATATAAAATCTGGAAGAACACATAGGCTACTACTTTTTTAATTTCAAGCGTATGGAGTGGCGGGCGCAAGCTAGTTTTAATATAATAAGAATCAATGATAAAGAATTAAGGTTAGCGATATTAAATTATACTAATCTTATAAATGCGATTGTTTCGATGGATGGATGTTTGTTAGAGTTTGTAGTCTAAACTGCTGACCGGATTTTGATGAAATTTGGTATAGATGTAGAGGATGATAGTCTGAAAGAACACATAGGCTACTGACTTTTGTTTTTTTTAATGTCACACGGACGGAGTCGCGTTGAAAGCTAGTAACTAATATAAATGACAAAACCATAGAGAAAACCAGAGACAAATGTTTTCGTTTCCCAGAAACGTATTAAGTAAGCTATCGTAATAACTTACCGAATGCTTCTTTAATACTTCTTAATAAATATAAAATAAGAAATGCCACATCCTGCAATTAAATATTTTCTATTTGTGTTATGCCATATAGAGGTGTTTGTCGTAACTGGTCTATGCCATTTGTGCAACCAGTTTGTGTTTAGTTACACTGCGCGTTACATTGTCCTTTAACACTCGAGAAAGGCGAACATAAATCAATGGTCACATGTTGATAGAAACACGCAATGGTTACAAGTTAACGAAACTGGTCTGTGTAATTGATAGGACACTAAAGATATTTGTTGCCGAGACTTTTATGGTTCGTAGTTAACGATAGCTTACACAGATTTACCGCGATTTAGATACGTATTTCAAAATACATATAAAAACAAAAACGGTTATACGTACATAAGACATAAGTAGTAGATCTCTATTCAGTGGAGTGTATTTGAGTGCATTGGATGCGGGCTGCACAGGACCGGGAATTGTGGGCATTTAGGCTAACAAAAATTATATTGGTCGAAATAAAAAAGTTGCATACCATATTTACAATTTTTATTTAATTCAAATGTAATTTAAGACTATCTTCATATCTGGGCTGTAAATATAAAAATAATAAAGCAAATCTAAAAAAATATCTAAATCTATTACAATTACGACCGAATATTGAATCGAATCTTAGACACTTCGTTTCGTAAGCGTGACGTAATTTTTTTATGGAATGTGAAGTTTACGTGGCCCTATATATTAAGACGTTGTTACATATTAAAATGTCGTTTCCATATTTGGCAGATAGAGGAATCTGTTTAATTAAGAAATTAATTGCCATATTATAATCTAATAAGTTTATTTGATTTAAAATATTGATAGCTAGTTGATATTGCATTAAATTATTTTAATCAAGTCAATCATAACTCTTGATGTCGTCATATAACAAACAACAAACTAATCCATTTCAATCAGCGGATAGTAAAGTTGGAGATAGAATTCTAACTTAATTAGTCATGTTCTAGAGTAATACATGCCTTAGTATAGTAAGAGCGGGCGCACACCTTTGAATAAACAATCGCACAACAGTTGTGCGATTGTCGATTGTTTTCACAGCCAATTTAACCGTTTAGTTGCACAACTAACAATCGAATAGTGTGCGCATATAAGCTTATAGAATTAAATGCGATACTATACAGTTGTGCGATAGTTTAGTATTAGGTGTGCGCACGCTCTAAGTTAGATGCATAAGTACGGAGATAGCATTGCCTAATTGAATTACGGACCTGCAGCCGAGCTAGATCGCAGCAGATCACTTCAGCTGATTTATTACTAACGAACTGAATCAAATAGTGCAGGTTGTGATGGTTACGGGATTTAGTTCGTACAATTGAACTGCAAATGTGGCAAATCCTAATGTTTCTAAGCGAACGACAAATATCAAAAGTTACATCTGTATTTAATATTATAAAGAGGAAAGATTAGTATATTTGAAATGTATTGAAATAACTCAAAAACTACTGAGTCGATATAAAAAAATATTTCACCATTAAAAAGCTACGTTATCGCTGAGTAACATATTTAGCCCCTAAGTTTAATGGCGTGATAATATATAGCCTAAAGCGTGACGTAAGTGTAGGGCTTTTTATTAAGAAAAGAATTATTCAAAAATATGCTGTGATTGCTGACATCTTAGGCAACAAAGAAGTGTGTGTTTACGCTTTATTATATTAGTACAGATAATGTAGAGTTAATTTGATTTTGAATTGAAGGTATATTTTTGGTTTGTCCGTTCAATGGTTTAAGTTATATTTAGAACTGATAATAAGCTTTTTGTTTTCTATTTTTGTGTATTTTCATCTTGCGTGTGCTTGAGAGATCTTCTCGGAACTCAACACGTTATTCAAATGATATCGGAGACCTCTTGATTTATGTGTATTTGTCATGCAAAAACATCCAAAATGCCGCGTCCCATTAACAAGGATTTCACGCCGTACGTATTCGTTAATTGACGGACAATACATGATATATTTAACGATCACTTTTTGTTATACGCAAAAGAATGTATTTATAATGAGTTGATATAAAAAGTTCCTATCAATAATAGCAACAATTAAATGAATTAGTACTTCAAGTGATCTGAACTCCGTTGAAAAACAGTGGAAAAGTTTTTATCATATTAGGTTATTTAAGGTTAAGATAATTCTTTGTTTTTACTTCGAATATCATTGAGGTAAACGCATTTCATATACAAAGAGCCGTCAGTAGTGTGTCATGAAAAAACCCTTTTAACATAAATGTTTACGAAATATGAAAGGATAACATTATAAAAATATCAATAGCGAATGTAAACACGTCGAAGTAACCGCCTTTGTGTATCGTAAAGTGAAATTGGTTCATGAGTTTATTGACATGAGTATAAAAAGGTACCGACTCATTTATGGCTCCGACAGGTAATTCTTTTTTGTGATTTGCAAGTGTGTTGCGAATTAATTCATAAATGTTACGAAATGTAATTTCAACATCAATGCAAAAATCGCAACCATTTGAAAGCGGTTGAATTAAAACATGTTAAAAACAGAATTATAATTGGGTGAACAGAGATATAAAATTTAATATAAGAACAACTTATTTGAGTTAACGACACGAGAACGCACTCATTTTGTTTTGAAAGAAGATTACGTTGGAAGTTTATCTCATTATAGACTTCTATAGTTTGGTTTTCGTTAGTATTGTAAATGACTAGCTTTCACCCGCGACTCCGTCTGCGTGGCATTAAAAAATAAAAGTAAGTAGTCTATGTGTTCTTCCAGACTAACAACATCTATGCCAAATTTCATCGAGATCTATCCATCTAAACTTTCGCATTTAGAATATTTGTAAGATTTGTAAATTATCACAAGTTGATTTACTTGATACGTTTATGTTGAAAATTTAGTTAGCTTTATGAAGATTTTGTAACATGTTTAAATTCTTGTTCACATTATTATTCTACCCTAGCAGTAATGTGTGTCCCTAAAAGGTATACGAAGATACTTGGCAACACGCTCGGTATAATAATGCACAAATTAGCACAAGGCTGTCACTTGTCACATCTCTGTGTGACTGGTGACAACTGTCGCCAGATGTCTACTGACGTAAATAGACTTGTGTGTAATGCAACAAATATTTGTTATATATTTTTCTGTCTTAAAACGATTTACTAAGCCCCCATTCGCACGGGTGATTTTCTAGCACGCGTTAAAAAAGCGTAGAAATAGAACTATTACATTTTTTATTTCCATGTATCTGTTCATCTGACGGTTTTAAATAGCGATGCTTTTTTTCTGCGCAATGTTGCATTTTGAGCATTGGAGACCGAAACAAGAGTAATTTTAAAGCGTTCGTATGAGCGAGAGCGTTGAAAAAACGCTAACCCCGAGCGTTAAAAAAGCGCCCTATGAATGTGGGTTTAAAGTATATCCCTTGACATCTTTTAACATGTAAAGTTAAAACTAGTTAATAAATATTTTGAAACTAAAATCCAATCCCCCAAAAGTTTTATAACTCTCTTCTAATGGGTTCTTCTGAAGTTTTGGATTCTAATCTATTATTTCTATTTGGAAATTTTAATAAATAGTAAACCGCAAATATAAACCTGTACAATTTTTATCGTATAAATGTTCAAATCGATTTACAAAGTCTCTAAAGTTATTTGAATGTTCGTGCAATCTATCTTTAGGAATATAAATTAGTTTTTCTTTGAAATTTTGGATAAATTTGAATTCAGCGAAGCGTAGAGTATTTAAAATAATTGAAATAACTGAAACAATTTTACCAAAAATAAAATAAATAGATGTATGACATTTTGATAAATATATCAGTGGTAGAGCCCGCTTTAACATCTTAGCACGAATGGGTCGGCTCGCCCGGTGCAATACCACGACCACACAGAAGACAGGCGTGAAGTGGGAACAATTCTGCGTTTCGTCTGATGAGTGTGGTGCCGGAGGCCCAACTTTAGTGCCTTTCCCGTTCGGCCCTTTTCTTATAAGGGAAGGTTTGGATGGGAAAGTGGATTTGACGGTGAAGGAGACGCAGAGGAAGGGGAAATATCCTCTATATGTGCGTCTCCTCCTCCGTCGATTTAGCGTAGGCAACGCATCTGCAATTACGGATGTCTATGGGCAGCGGTCGCTTCGCCATATCGGCGGATTTAGGTGGCCGCTTGCTCGTTTGTCACCGTATTGTATAAAAAAAAAATTCGTAAAATTTACTATTATATGAAATTACTTTCAGAGAAGACTAAAAAGTGAAATATGCAAAGTTTTTCACATTTTTCTTTCAAACTTCTATAAAAGCTATGCCTTTCATTTCTTTTATTTGAAGTTAAATACAGACTGAAGAAAGTTTGAGTTTGTCTGACAAATACGGAAAGTTAATAATGAAGTATGGGCTTTTTTCCTGTACATCCTTATTTTAATTTCTTAGATGTATATTCCCCTTTTTTTTGACAAATCTGTAAATTTTTGTCTGCCTTCATATTACTAAAGATTTTATTATGCAGCAATATAAATGCAATTTTTGCAATGACTTTTACATTGCGTTTACAAGTAGTCAAATATCGCGGCTAATTTAAAATTAATAATGAACAAAATGTCAAAATTTGTATATAAAAATCTTACTACAAAAAGTTTTTTTTTATTCAATAAGGTAGCAAACGAGCAAGCGGCCACCTAAATTCGCCGAAATGGCAAAGCGACCGCTGCCCATAGACATCCGCAATTGCAGATGCGTTGCCTACCCTAATTCGACGGAGGAGGAGACGCACATAGAGAAGATATTTCCCCTTCCTATGCGTCTCCTCCAGCGTCAAATCCACTTTTCCATCCAATCCTTTCCTTATAAGAAAAGGGTGAAACGAAAAAGGGACTAAAATTGGGCCTTAACTTAACTTATTCTATACTTATATTATTGCTTCAATTTTTGGAAACAACAAGAATTGAGATATGTTTACAAAAAAAAATGACAGGATTCTGTTGTGACGTGTTTAGGGCGATTCCGCATTATAAAGTTATGACGTCATAACATCGAGACGTCTAGCCATTGCGTCGGTGAATCATTTCAGTGGATAATAAAAACATTTCCTTCGACAAACGTCACTAGACGGTGCAGTAACAAAACTGTAACACAACTTAATTTGATGTTGTGCTTATTATAATTCTGTTTTTAGTACATTATGTAATATGCATGTTTGTCGTAATTATGCTCATTAATGTTGTGTCGTGCTTTCTTTTATTTAAATTGCGCAAAGTATAAAATGTAACGTATTCAAAACATGGACATTTAAATTAGAAGCAACTACTAGTAGAATAAAGTTTGAAATGCGTACATCTAAGTTAGATTAATGATTTTTATTTAAGCTATTTATGAACAAATTAGTGTCTGTTACAAATTGGTTTATTTATCTTACAAAAGCCCTTTTTTGAACTGCAATTTTGCCATCACTTCTTTACGTGGATTCTCGTAAATATAAACTTTTCAAATTATATTCAAATTTCGAAATGCTTTCCTCACAATTCGGATGAGCGAAGTCGTTTAACTTCAAGGAAAGTCGCTGCAGGTCATTGAACTGCCAAAGTGTTCGATGAAATATGAATTAAGAGCTAGTTTTCTAACTTTTTTTTTTAGTTTGAAATACTATACTAATTCAACAACAGCAATTCCTATTCTTTTAATTTAAAGCCTAAATCTTACTAATATTATAAATGCGAAAGTTTAGATGGATGGATGTTTGTTAGAGTTTGTAGCTTAAACTGCTGAACGGATCTCTATGATATTTGGCATAGATGTAGAAAATATTCTGGAAGAACACATAGGCTAATCACTTTTGTTTTTTTTAATTCCACGCGGGCGAAAGCTAGTCTTACTATAAATGCGAAAGTTTAGATTGATGAATGTCTGTTCGAGTTTGTATCTTAAACGACTCAGTGGATCTCAATTAAATTTGGCATAGACGTAGAGGATAGTCTGGAAGAACACTTTGATTTTTTTTAATTCCACGTGGACGGAGTCGCGGGCGAAAGCTAGTTTTTTAATATATTTTATTTCGCTTCAAATGTTTCTTATTTTAATTAAGATTATTTAAAGCTTAAAATATTTTACATTGGCCTTTAAATTATTTTTACATATAAAGGTCAGTCTTGATTGCTCACATTTAAAATATAAGTAATTGTAAACTAATTCGACCACGGTATAAAATAAAATACCTAAACATGTTGATTTGTTCTGCTTTAATCTTATTTTGAAGCCTTCATTGATGCTGGTATAATAATTTATAACGAGAAGTATCAATTACGTTTAATTGGTTACTTATGTAACCTTGTCAGCGGATCTTTTGAAATTTATTGCCTGATTAGAAAGGTAAGGTTTTTCGTGAGTATGAAATTGACCGGGTTCTCATTTTTTTTTTATACGAAAAGGGGGCAAATGAACGGGAACACATTTTCGTCGATAGATATATAGCATAGATATTCATCTTCCTCGGAGTATAAAGATAACTGATAGAGCACATTTATTTTTTTAATTAACAGTTAGTAGGTACAAGCATAATTCATTTCATAATTTTCTCTTCTCTTCTCACGCGGTCGCATTGGCTCAGGCTTTACCAATAAAAAGAATGCAGCGACGAAAGCAATACAGTGTAGTCCCTTGTTGCCATTTGGGAAACATTTTAAATCTGTTTGAATTAAATTCGATGTTATTCAAAGTTATAAAGCCGATATAAAATACTACTGAAAGAGCAACTATTCGAATGTTAGATGTGTTGAGTATCTTAGAGCGGTCATGTCCGCTAGAGGTTGCTGCTGACAACAGGTTATTTGTCCAGCTTTATGAAGTTAATGAAAATTTAATACGTACCGAGATTTGACCGGGCTTGTCGGATAATTATCGGATATCTAATTAAAGGTTGAAATGATCACTCTAATAAAACCTCGACCGAGTGCCTTCAATGTTTACCCGACCAGTTATGTCGGACTTAAGTTACATGTCAATGCGACATTTATATGTATTATTTAATTACTTATACTTAGTTTGTTAATATTTATGTATGGAGACAAGATATGACGCAGTAATTGGTATATTAAAAGGCAAACAGTTTCTAAACGTGGGTTACCATTGTAGGAACATCTGAAGAATAAGAAATTACCTTTGTTAAGAGCAAATTACAGGGTTGAGACTTTTTTTAGGATAGTTATCTCGGCAGTGGAACCCTACGGTTACACCGTACTTTTATATCGAAGTTTAATACATAAACAAGCATTTAGCAAAGCTAACCTATAACGAATGCTATCCCATTTTGTATTCAAAATAAAAACGAATCGCAGCCGCTTTCAAACATGACTCGTTTATCTTTTTTAATCTGTGGCAAAGTGCTTTAAAACAAATTGGAGTTGACGCAATAAACAAGTTAATCTGTGATCATTTTAACGCGACCGCCGAGCCGCCTGCCGGGCGATACGGTGTACTTTAATGTTTTTTCTAATTTAGAGGTCGGAGTTACTGCGTTATTTGCGCTTAGGAACTAATTACGCATGTCAATTTTCTATATTAAAATAATAAAAGATAATTTTAACCATATTTTTCCACCAACTCCCTTTTTACGCGTATCATTTTTTACAAAGACCAATTTATTCGCTCTACCTTTAACACTTATGCCGTTTTTATCTTATTTTCTTATAATTTCATATAATCACTAGCTGTTCCCTTGCGGTTACATCCGCGCGAAATTATAAAAACTTTATTTTATTGTTTACATTTGTCAAATTCTCAATTGCAAATGTCAAAATAGCAATTACCTTACTATAGCAATCTTGCTTCCTTGATGTTGGCAGCAAATTATGGTCTCTTTAGCACATTAGGGTTTTTATCCAAAATATTTACCCCCTAAGTTTAATGGCGTGAAAATATATAGCCTAAAGCGTGACGTAAGTGTAGGGCTTGTTATTAAAAAAATAATTATTCAAAAATATACTGTAATTGCTGACATCTTAGGCAACAAAGAAGGGTGGGTTTACGCTTTATTATATTAGTATAGATTGACAACTTGTTGTTATGTATATAAATGGCTCATTAAATCTGTAAACTTGATCGATCGTTTGCATTTGTGAACACCAGAGAAAAGCTTGTCAATTATACTGATGACTTATTTAAGTTAAATGTAAAACGTGCTTGAATACATTATGCCACACCCAGATAGCAGGACAACTTAGTATAGCAGAATAATCTTACTTCTTACTAATATTATAAATGCGAAAGTTTAGATGGATGGATGTTTGTAGCCTAAACTGCTTATAGGATTTCGATTACATTTGGCATAGATGTAGAGGATAGTCTAGAAAAACATATAGGGTACTTTTGATCCGGGAAATAGTTATGGTTCCCGTGGGATACACTAATTCTCAAAACAAAATTATACCGATTTTAGCTGACTCAGTATTATTTTTGCTAATTATGATTTGTGTTAAATGTTTCTATCAATACATTAAAACATTGTTTTATACTTCTGGGAATTTAATATATCATAGGTGCTGTCAGTGGGTGAGATGAGTTAATTGTTATTTTTATATCAATACTAGGTTTGGCCTGCGACTCCGTCCGCGTGGAATTAAAAAAAACAAATGTCAGTAGCCTACGTGTTCTTCCAGACTATCCTCTAAATTTATGCCAAATTGCATCGAAATCCGTTCAGCCGTTTAGGTTACAAACACTAACAAACAGCCATCCTTCCATCTAAACTTTCGCATTTATAATATTAGTAAGATTAATAAGATTAGTAAGATTAGGTAGCTTGAACACACAATTATAGCGGCTATTAGTATTTAGAACACGCAGATTACTGATCGTTTATCAGTTTAATGAACGTGTCAATTCCATATTAAGATATCATGTTGTCAAGCGACTTGCGTATAGTGATTTTAATAATGCTAGTTTCATACGAGGACAGAACAGTAGGACAGTGCAGTACTAATGTTGGCTAATGTTTGATTTATCATCAACAGCCTTTATCTACCTATTAATCGACATAAACCCTCTCATATACCTTACACAAAATGCGATCCTCCGCCTTCCGCATCCAACGATGTTTGAATAAACACGTCGAAACAGAACAGTAAATAGACCACACTGTCTTACTGTATTGCTGCAATATTTTGCCCTAGTGTAAAATATATAACATATTATATAAGTATAACTTAGTTTAATACTGTCGGAATACGAATATAATTTTCTAATGAACGTAGTTACTACGAAAAAGGCTGTTAGTATGTTTGAAGGTAATTATTGAAAACTGGCTTTTGAATAACGTTCACACATGGTCGTTTATAAGTTAAGTAGCAAGATATTTAAATAAAATAAGAAATAAATGTATTAGGCTGTCATGTCTCCTGATAAAAAAGATAATTATATGTATTGCCAGATTTTATTCTAGAAAGCGGAGAAAAACTACACTCGAATGAGAAGATTTTCAATTCGGTTGAAAAGATGTTTTATTACATTTAAAAACGTAATAAAATACACTTCAATCCACAATAATGGTTTATTACACTCATACGTATTTTTAAGGCTTGTGAATTTAATCGTGCACGTCAAGCCCTTGTGGGCAGTCACGAGATTTCGATTGTTACAGATAATTCGTGGACCTCGAGCCTGTGATAACAATCAAAATGGCCCCTTTTAACGTTTAGAGCTATTGGAATTATTTTGATAATACATACGAGTAAAAGTAAAATAGAGAATTAAACCGTTTATTTTTGACATTATTATGGTTACATGTTGGTAACTGTCTGTCTATTGTGTTAATTTTTATGTAGGGGTGAGTTCTGCATTGACAATAAACGAAGAATTACTTCTAAGGTTCTATAACTAAAATTTGCATAAAAGAGGCGAGATCGTAACGATATAAACAAAAATTTGAATGATATTTATAGTGTTCTTTACGCCCGGTAGGGGCGCTGTACAAGTCTAATACAAATCTTCTCGATGATGTTACGAAAATGTTCTCACGAATAGTCGTGATAAGCCCTCTAATGAAATTTTGTACTCTAAGACACTGTTAAAAATTAAATATAGTTTTTTAGAGTTATTCGTTCTTAAGATGTGCAATTTTTCCTGCCCATATACAATGAATCCTTAACGAGTCAAAATAACTAATGGTATTATAAAAATGTATACATATTCAACAATATCTCTTAATGGTCTGAAAGCATCCGGACCTTCTCATTAACTACAGGGCTGCCAACATTCAATAAACATAGAACACTAACAGACTAAAACATAACTATTAACCTTGATTTTGACCCTTGATCCTAGCAGAAGATTCAATGGCTCGTTTTGCAATACATGGTTTTAACGACTTTGATGTTAAACCCCGAGTTCGAATATGAAACGAAAACACCTACTTTTGGTTTAAGTTGATGCCGAAGAAGTAACATCCTTACAGTTCACACAGTCGATAATAACACCATCGGACGTCATTTGACTTTTATAAAGTAAATGTGAAAATCACTTCTTTAACGCTGCAGTGTTATGTGGTAAGACAGTCCCTTTAGATTAAGTATGAGATATCCACACTAGGTAGTAAAAATATTCATAGAATTTTTACATTTTACGTCACATGTCACATTATAGCACTATTGGTTTAAAGCTATAAATGAGATTAAATGATTATCATTTAATATATTCCGTGAATAAATGAATAATTGATATAGTAATAAAAAAGGTACATACGACGAGAAACACACAAACATAAAGTATCACGCATTGTTCTCGTGGGGCCGCAGTTACGTTTATTTTTATCTTTACTTCTGTACACAACAACAAAGTAGACAGATTTACGATGCAATCGAGTACATTCGCTGAGATAAATCAATAAAATAGAAAATGTTGTGACCGTTATTGTTCAGTTATGGTCTGGATTAACTTCACGTGCGTCCATACTTGCTAATGATTCTTGCATGAAAATAATAACATCGAATTTATCAGATAGACTTATTTTACTTCTTATTAATATTAGTATGCAAAAGTTTGGATGGATGGATATTACTATGTATCTCCAGAACAGCTTAACGAATATTTCTGAAATTTGGCATAGATGTAGAACATCGTCTTAAAGAACATATAGATTACTAAGTTATATTTTCATTCCACGCGGACGGAACCGCAGGCGACAGCTACTGAGTTATAAAGACATTGAAAACAAAAGGATAATAAACCATTATCTATTGCGCTTCAAAAAGAAATCAACAATACATTGTTTAATTACATAAGTTGATCGTAGTTTCCATATTACTGAATCAAATAAAAAAAACATGTGTTTTTCTGTTAAGGATTCAGACAAACTATGTCATCAACTTGCCCTTATCCTTTACGGAGGGTCGGTACAGTATGTGCTACTCTTCCATACATTTCTATCAGCCGTCATTTCTGAATCCACTCCCTTCTTAAGCATATCCTCTTTGACACAATCCATCCATACTTTCTTCGGTCTTCCTCATCCTTTGCCCATCCACATTCATTCTTAACACTTTCTGGTTTATCTCCCCATTGTCTCGCCGCATAACATCCAGACAAACTGTGTATCCAAAATTATTTTCTTAAAACTGATCAAGGA
This sequence comes from Papilio memnon, assembly GCA_003118335.3. Taxonomy (NCBI): domain Eukaryota; kingdom Metazoa; phylum Arthropoda; class Insecta; order Lepidoptera; family Papilionidae; genus Papilio; species Papilio memnon. The sequence continues at coordinate 2,572,629 of LD688973.1, read as the reverse complement.
CGACATACCGATGGTATATGAAATAAAACTACTAAATGTTTATCATTAAATAACAATTTTACTTATCTAAAAATGGTTAAAGTGTAACTAGTAGGTACACATTTCTGTTAAGCCTTAAACAAACTAAGACTATGTCTGAAAACTGTTAACCATTTGGTAACTGTTATCGATAGAAAAATTAGGACTCACCTTTCCACAGTTCACTAGGTCTGTACATTGTTAAACAATTTTCACACACACATTTCACACTAAAAACTCGACACGAACGTCAGCGAGCGTAAGGACTATTAAAAAACTCGAAAGACGACTCTCCTTGACTTAAACGCCTTATCAACTACCATCTGACGCAAACAAATGATAAGACTTTTCAGGTGTCGCGTGTCAATTCCATTGACTTTTACGACGAGATTATATGAATAAATTGGAGACGTTGCACGTCCTTGCCGCTTACGTTGAGTATTATTTTACAAGCGCTGTACATTACAATTTATCAGTATTATGCCGTTGATAAACCATAGAGTAAACTTGTTTGTTCGCGTTTGTTTTTTGGTAAGTTTTTCCATTACTCATATAAAAAATTTAATATGGAAACTTGTATTTGTACAGGGTGTGTAATGAATAGATAATCTTTAAACCCCTATAGGAGCCAAGAAAAAATTTTTTTTAAAAAAATCAAGGGGTTCGTTAAATATGAACGATTTATTTTTTTATGATGTTGTGGTATTTTTTTTTTAGATTAATTATGGGTAACTAAGAACAAACTGATACGTATTCAGGTAGTTAAATGTTAATAATGGTGTAGTTAAACGCTGATTTAATCGCTTATTGTGTATTAATACGTGAACACAATTAGTTAATTTAATCAGACACGCGCAATATAAATTCAAGAAGTGATTTTATTACTTCTTTCTTACTAATAATATAGATGCGAAAATTTATATGGATGTATATTTGTTGCTACGCATCTTTAGAATGGTTTAATGGATTTCGCGGAAATTTACCATAGAAGTGGAATATAATATGGAAGAATACATAGGCTACTAATAAAGATTATTTTTTAACTCAGCGCGGATTCGCGGGCGACAACTAAAGTTTAATAATTTCGATAACTATATTATGAATGGTATCCCACGGTGTATAGATGTTTTGCAATCTAATATTTCTTCTTTATTAGAGCACATAGTTAGATTAACAATTCTGTCTTAAAACTTAACAAGTCCACAAGTAGTCATAAATCTTTTTAAACTGAGGTTAAGCCATAACCACCGTACTTAATTAACGCGTACTAGTCACGCAGTAGAATTTATAAGGATTTGATAAAACTGATTATAAAACTATAGTGTATACGCACCCTAATACTTTGGGAAGCGGTGGTAAAAAGTACATTTTTGGCGCCAATTACGATGAATTCCCCGTGATTACGTCGCGCTACAACGCCTTAAATCTTAAATTTAATTAACAATGAATAAAAAACATTGTCAATGTTATTAAATATTCATTATATTACGCCTTGGTATTTTAAGCAGTAAGCAATTTTAAGTTTTTCACATAAACTGGACATAAAACAGAAATTGACTTAATGTGACCACAGATATGGACAAGAGAGTGCAACTTCGAAGCACAGAACAAAAATGAATATCGTCCCTCGTAATTAAATATTCTCGTGAAAAAACTGTACGAAATTCGACAAGTTTTACAATTTTCTTTCCCCGCGTACGACGTAGTTTCAACCGCAAGCGATGAAGTTAATATGTTCGTTAGTACTCATTTGTTTTTGCGATTAAATCATCTTACTAACTCACATTATAAATACGAAAGTTTAGATGGATGTTTGTTAGAGTTTGCTGCCTAAACAGAACGGATCTCGATGAAATTTGGCATAAATGTAGAGAACTGGAAGAAAATAGGCTACTTATTTTTGTTTCCTTTTAAATTACACGCTGACGGTTTCGTGGATGACAGCTTTTTTATTATAACAAGAATTTGAACTTAAATATTTATCCCGGATAGTATGTGCGCATCTTAAGAAAATGTTCGCCGTAAGAAATCGATTAGTTTGACAATAGTTACAATGTCGCGGTTTAAACGTTTCCATAGAAAATCTTTACAATCATAAACTTGCCAGTCACGTATACAGAATATACTGGTACAATTATAGTTTACGATTAGTTTTCCGAGAAATATGTTGGACAGGTAGGAGATAAAACAAACTGTGAAAAATTTAAAAACTTTTAGAGTTTGGATTTTATTTAGAATCCACATATGAAATTATCAAAGGCAGTATTAATCAGTATATGAAACTTTAAACCGGCCCTTTGACGATTTATGTTTTTATTATGTTACGTGTTAAAATGCATCAATTTTAGACACCCTGTGTTATCTCCACGCCGTGTTCTAATGTAGACGCAATATTGTTTACATGTGGAAAGAATGATTCATTCGATTCCAATATAGCAGTAAATAAAGGAGGCGGTTTGATTATCTGAAGAGGTTATTTGGGGCAGGTTCAATGGATGTATGGCGGAGTGCCAAGTAACGCTCGGTGCAGGTAAATAAATGTTATTTTATTTGTTTGTGTGGTGTCAGTTCTCGGATGACATCATGTACTAGGTATCGTTAATTTGGAGTTTAATTAATCGTGATTAAAAGAAAATGCTAGTTAGCCCGTTGTTATTACAGATTGCCCTATTTCTTAATTGAAATTAAAAACGATTTGTGTGTGCAACCTTAATCTTCTGTAAGACGTGACAGCTGAATGTGTCATTAATGCCGGGTTGCTGAAGTTCCATTTATTGATCTCAGTGATTTCATGTTATCGAATCATACCACAGATGAATGCTTAAATGTAACTAGAAATCCCGCCATAAGTAGTGAAGACGATGTCCTATGCTGGGTCTTTCTGATCTGCAGACGGATATAGTCATAGTAGCTTGGATTATTTATGCATCAATCACTGGATGATTATGACGAGACGATGGGGACAAAAACCAGAAAGTGTTAAGAATGAAAGTGGATGGCTACAAAGGAAGAGGAAGACCAAAGAAAGTATGGATGGATTGTGTAAAAGAGGATATGCTTTAGAAGGGAGTAGATTCAGATATGACGGCTGATAGTAATGTGTGGAAGAGCAGCACATACTGTGCCGACCCTCCGTAAGGGATAAGGGCAAGTCGATGATGGTGTTGTAGTGTATTCAGAGTATATGATAATTGAGAGAGTAGGAGAACAGTATACTAATAGTTGATACTCGTACTAAAACTGTCTGATAATTCCAAAACACCACATTACATGATAGTGTAGTGACTTCAATGGGCTGTCAAAGACTAATGTTACGCGGGAATGCAATATAAAAATAAACTGGCCGCACGATCTCTGGTGTCGTGCCAAATGTCAGGGGAGTGCCGATAGTGATGTGACTGACAGCTAGTTGACGGATCAAGCGCATTGTCTTATATCGATGATTTATCGCGGTTTTAAGCTAGTCACCGATAACGGGTATCGATTATGTTTTATTGGGTCACAATAAGTATATTTTCCAGAAGAAATATTAAATAACCTGACACGATAATAATCAGAGAAGAGAGTAATCACATAACGTCATATAAAGCACATTCTGTTACAGGAGGGAGAAGAAAGATATTTACCATACAGAGAAGACGAGACAGATATAATCTGAAGGATGGAATTCGATGAAATTTGGCATATATGGAGAGGATAGCCTGGAAGTTCTTCCATGTGGTCACATAGGCTACTTACTTTTGTTTTTTTTTTTAATTTCACGCAGACGGAGTCGAGGGTGAAAGCTAGTTTACTGACACAAGCAGTCATCTCCTTAATACTCTAAAAGCTTTTATTAATTTTAAGACAGTTTATTTAACCTATGTGACATTAACAGTTGTTTCATATAAGAATTTTATTTTAATGAATGCTGAAATAATTAAACAAGCATTAGAATAACAGGAATATAAAAAACGGATACATTTTACAATGCTAAGCAAATTGTGCTTATGCTCCCCGAGGATATATGGGAGCGACATGTATCGCCGACCTTCTTATGTCGCTCCCAAAGGCTCTTACATAATTAATTTGATCATACTCGTATATTTACATTTTCATAATTAATATTTTAGAAAGAAAATAAATACCAGACAATAATCAATCAAATCATCAATGATCGATTGGCAATAAGTAGAATTGCTTACACTAGTAACTTTTAAAAGATTTGTTATCAATTAAACAGTTTCATTACATGTTGTAGCCATAATACTAATATTATAAATGTGAAAGTTTAGATGGATGGATGGATGTTTGTAAGCTTGTTTGTAAGTTTGTAGCCATAGATGTAGATGATAGTCTGGAAGAACACGTAGGCTACTTGTTTTTTTTTAATATCACGCGGACGGAGTCGCGGGCAAAAGCTAGAAATCAATAAATAAGCGGAAGATCAGATCTTAGCTTGGCTTGGTAGAGCCAAGCTGACTCGGCTCCGCCTTATCATATTTGTTTAATAGACAATAGTTTCATTTTATACTTCCAGTAGGTTGTAGAGTTTACTGCGTTGACTTTTGCCCGTTTTAAATGTTTCAATGTTAAATGAAACAAAGGATTAATAAAGGCTTAAGTAACATTACCCGTCGCGGCCATTAAGTTAAAATAATTAGTAGCTTAATAAAGTTATTAAGTGAAGTGCGTGTTTCGTGTTTGTTCCGACGCACGGGGATATGCTTTTAATTAAGCAAATTAATTTTTGTTTGACGCATGGAAATAATGCAATAAAGAAAGCTTACAATATACATAATATTTTAATAACTCCTTTTATTTTATAAAGTGTAAATGAAGTTGTTGAATTTCATTTCTTACTAAAAGTCAGGAGTTCCTGCTAAGGTAAGCAATGACAAACAATAATTGTAAAATATTCAATTTTGCGGTCGGTTCGGTTCGGTTGACTCCTATAATACATTTTAGAAGATTTCATTTTCTAAATCCAGGAAAAAAACTGAGATAGACAGAAAGGTCTAGATATTTCCTTGTTAATTTTCTTTTTTTTATCTTCAAGTTTTTTTGTCTTTATGTCTGTCAACTATTTTGCTTGCGAAATGACCGATGATGAAATGGAGAATTCTAACAGAAAAAATTAAATTCATTAAAGATTCTCGTATATAATATTAACATTATAAATTTGTACGCGTATTAATTTAATATTTCTTATGATTCAGATATATCTTAATATAGTGAGAGTCGTTATCAAACTAATTAGCGCGGGGTATTCATCGGACTGTTCAATGGCACATTCAGACATCCAAGGGAATACGATTTTAAAATAACTCTAGATGCCACCTGCAGGCATTTCTCAATGAACACGATCTACATTCCAAATGAAAGCATTTAATGTTCACAAAGAATGGATGGACAAATATTTGAATAGATTATTTTAATTGAATTTTATAAACAAAAAGGATAAATTACATAGTTATTTTGTACATCTAAGTTGTAATAAAACTTATGATGAATTTATATATTTAATTTAATTGCTAAATCAGTGCATTATTGGGTACTTAAATATAAAAAGGATAAATAAAAATGGTAGTTTTGATTTCAGATATACTTCTTTTAAATACATGAATAACTTTAAGTTATTTTCCGAAGTCAAAAGCTTGAATAAAGTCGTTCCTTTTATAAAATATTTCATAGAATGCGAACGTAAATGCGTTTTATTACATTCACGTGCACTCGCGTTTATATGAATAAATTCTTCAGCGGAAAAATAAAAATTTCTAGCTTCCTGCAACTTGAAATATAATTTGACATCTCAAGTGGCTTTCAAAGTTCTCGCTGTTTCAGGAAGTGAGTCTTGTATTCGGGTAACATGATTTGTACACACGACGACCATGTTGCCCGACTGACGGAAGGGTAAAGTTTTTTTCGGTTGACATGTATGATTACATGGGCATTTTAGATTCTTAAATTACGATAAAATTAAATGATTTCTTATCTAGATGTAAATCATACTATATTATTATAAATGGGAAAGTTTAGATAGATGGATGTTTATTAGAGTTTGTAGCTTAAACGGCCGAATGGATCTGCTTGAAATTTGATATAGATGTAGAGCATAGTGTGGAAGAACATATAGGCATGATTTGTTTTTTTTTTAATACCACGTGGACGAAGTCGCGAGAGAAAGCGAGTAAGATAAAAAAAAGTATTTAATTTTTTTAACACCTTATGAAAATAAACGTCTCATTAAAATCAGCTTCTATAAGTAAAGACTTATTTTTGGCGTTTAGTTGACTAGTTTAGAGTTACTTCGCTTAATACTGATGTAAGTTTTCCATATCTATTACATATATGTATACTAATATTATAAAGAGGAAAGATTTGTATAATATTTTTGTATGTATTGGAATAACTTAAAAACTATTGAGCCGATTTTAAAATTTCTTTCACTGTTGGAAAGGTAATTTATCTGTGAGTAACACAGGCTATTTTTTAATTTCACGCGGGTGAAGTCGCGAACAACAGCTAGTCATAAATAAAGATAATATGAGATGTTCATGTGTTTCATGTTCGTAATGAAAAATAATAAAAAATATAAAAAGATCTAAAATCATTAGAAACATAGCACGAAGAAAATAATTTTGTCAAGAGTTATCTTCTAGAATTTAAGTTATTTTATCTTCATTCCCAATGGTTTTGCAAGACCACATTTTCATAAACGGGTTTTAATTAAAACCTTACGTAGCTGTTAATTAAGTCGATCTTCGATAATGTTAAGATAATCAGACACCTCACTGGAGTTAGTGTCAAGAGATTTCGGTTTTATTTTTTTAAATGGCGACTTTCAGTCATTAAAATGATCGAAATCTTTCCCCTTCCTGCGGTACTTGTCTGGCTTTATATTTAATTGCAGCATTAAATCCCTCTGACGTGGTTTATTCCAACGGTAAGACAAACATGTAAGCTCTTTGTGAAATTTAAACTCGAATCTCTTTAATTCATTTTTAACGATAAAGGTTAATCGTTTCATTCTGTTGTTGTTTGTTTTTTCTTTCATTTCATTCTGGAGTAAATTTGGTGAAACTATATAGAATGTAAAATTACTTAAGAGACCAAAAAATCATAAAAACTAAATTTACCTTGCATCTTTACTTAAATTGCCAAACCAAAAAATATTTATGAAACGATAAAACACTCTAAATTTGTTCTGTTATTGACATGAAAGTCCATTTCCTTTAAAAAAATCGAATAAACATGGGCAACACTTATATCAATGTAAGTCGATATTGTATTACGCGTTCCGTATGAAACATTTTACATGTCATTCCGATGTAATCACCGGAAGATTGGAGAGTATTAGCCGGGAATTTACTGTGAAATTGGATGCAGTCATACTCGATTTCTATTCTCTATTCCATTTCCTTTATTTAACTTTTATTACGTTACAAAATGAATATAATGTTATGCTGTATATATTTTGAGTTCTACTTATTAGGTAATTGTTTTCCAATTACTATTGGTCAATTACATTGGTACAAGACAAGACTCCGCTAAGACTGTGTGATTTAAATATCACTCTATATATATATAAAAGAAAGTCGTGTTAGATACACTATTTATAACTCAACGGCTTTAACTTTAACGGTGAGGAGGTTGCTTAGTGCCAGGAAACGGACATAGGATACTATTTATTCCGTTCGACAGCGATGGATGGATGGATGTTTGTTAGAGTTTGTAGCCTAAACGGCTAAACGGATTTCGCTGAAATTTGGTAAAGACGTGGAGGATAGTCTGGAAGAACACATAGGCTACTCGCTTTTGTTTTTATTAATTCCACGCGGACGAAGTTGCGGGCGAAAGCTAGTATTTAGATAATCTTATAATTTCTGGACAGAAGACTATCATATGTTTGTTAATCATTTCCTTTTAATGTCACGGCGTTTATATGGTTGCACTTCGCTCAGTAACTTTGGCACGTTATCAAAGCGTTTTCACAAACCAGACGTTTATTAACCAAGGTAATGTTTTGTTTGTTTATTTACGTATTGACGAACTGCACATGATATTATCTTTATATTATGTA
>LD688973.1:2519195-2531394 GCA_003118335.3 Papilio memnon | reverse complement strand
AAAATTGGCCCAGTAGTTTTTGAGTTATTTCAATACATACAAAAATAGAAATCTTTTCTCTTTATAATATTAGTATAGATGGATAAAGTTCCCTTTAAGCTCTAAATATTCTAAGTATTGGTTGAAACTCGACAATAGTAATGTCATTTTTTTAATTAAAAATATGCTGTTGTCTCAACATAAACTTTAACTGTGTCGACTTACAAGTCCATCCGTTAGCGTAATTTTTAAAAAGGGAGTGTAACTTTTCCTTTCCAATTACATACATCTGGTGACTTACTTTGATATTTTCAGCTATAAAATATTTCAATAAAAGATCATACGTTACGTTATTTAAACTGGTTAAATTTCGTTATTCAAACAAAGATACTTCGAAGTTTTATTATGTTAGCATCAAACAGCTGTATGTTCTTTGAAGTATTGTATTTTACTCTCACAAAACACACAAAAGACAGGAATACGAAGCAAAAACGAATCGCAAATTTTTCTCCACGTTACATTTAGTTACACATCCCAGTAGCTGGCATACTTGCATGCTAGCTACCGATACATTTCAGCTAAAGGCATGTTCTTCTTTTAAAAAACATTACTCTTTTAACAGTGGTAGAGCCCGCTTTAACATCTTAGCACGAATGGGTCGGCTCGCCCGGTGCAATACCACGACCACACAGAAGACAGGCGTGAAGTGGAAGCAATTACGCGTTTCGTCTGATGAGTGTGGTACCGGAGGCCCAACTTTAGTCCATTTCCCGTTCCACCCTTTTCTTATAAGGGAAGCACGGGATGGGAAAGTGGATTTGACGGTGGAGACGCATAGGAAGGGGAAATATCCTCTTTATGTGCGTCTCCTCCTCCGTCGATTTAGGCTAGGCAACGCTTCTGCAATTGCGGATGTCTATGGGCAGCGGTCGCTTCGCCATTTCGGTGGATTTAGGTGGCCGCTTGCTCGTTTGCCACCTTATTGTATATAAAAAAAAATATATATAGAACTAGCTGTTGCCCGCGACTTCGTCCACGCAATATTAAGATAAAAAATTAGCCTATAATACATCTGTCTATGTCAGCTACCCTTCAGTGAAAGTCCGGTCGAAATCGGCCCAGCTGTTTCGGAGATTACACGGAACAAACATGGCTTGCGGACAGACAGAAAGACAAACATTTTTTAAATGTGATTTTCGTTATCAGAAACGCAAATTCATCGTCTTCCCGAAGTCTAGAATTTTTCTTTTGATATAATAAACAGACACTCCAATTTTATTATACGAGTACGTATGGATAAATAGCGTTTAAACATTCGATAATACCCGGTAAGAAGTCTCTACAAAGTGAAAAATCACTGGTTAAAGTTAACTTTGAATATAAAGTGAAATAAAGCCGTTAAACAAAATTAAAATAGCTTCTTTATTCAACTGAGAACAATTGTGTTCTTTATGTAAACCATTTCCACGCCAATTGTTAAGATAAGCTTAACAGTACAGTCAAAGGTAAAATGAAAAATTCGCAACATAATATTGAATTACTGAGATTCTCTTGCTTCTTTATTTTATCCTCCATGGTCACGACCCTCGGGGGTAAGGAGAGTTTTGAAATGAGATATTTTTCTTGTTCATTTCACAAAAAGCGAACCTTCCTGTCCGACGACTGTAAAACGCAGAGTTATTTTTCTTAGAATTAGGTTTGCATTTCCTTTAATCTAAACTAATATAATAAAGCGTAAACACACACTTTGTTGACTAACATGTCAGCAATTACAGCATATTTTTGAATAATTCTTTTTTTAATAAAATGTCATACACTTACGTCACGCTTTAGGCTTTATATTTTCACGCTATTAAACTTAGGGGTATATATTTTGGATAAAAACCCTAATGTGGGAAAGAGATCATAAGTTGCTGCCAACATCAAGGAAGCAAGATTGCCATGGTTTGTCATCATGTCATGTCATTTTGACATTTGCAATTGATAATTTAACAAATGTAAACAATATTATAAAATAAAGTTTTTATAATTTCCCGCGGATGAAGCCGCACACGAACAGCTAGTTAATTAATAAATAGGTTAAAATATAATTAAGACGTGCGTATAATCAGATTCTATTTTCATAAAAGAAAACGATATATTAAATATTATTGAAGATTAAGTTAAAACATCGCCTTATGAGTAAAACACTACATAGTAAACAAAATCGCTTCCCGCTGTCTGTCTGTCTCTATGTATGCTTACATCTTTGAAACTACGCAGCGAATTTTGATGCAGTTTTCTTAATAGATGGAATGATTCAACAGTAATGTTTATATCTAAAAACATATATAATAAAATAAAAAATACTGTTAAATTTAGAGGTTCATGTCGTAAATAAATACATTTTCGTTACAGCATGCCCCGTACGAAGCCGGTGCGGTTCGCTAGTATAATAATTTTCTCGTAAGTAGATAATAAACAATCTTTCTTAGACAAAATATATTTCCATTGTGGTATTTATTATGTCTTTATGTTATTATCAGAGCTGTCTGTGCTAATGTGTATTAACACAACATGACAGCCTCACAATCAACACAATGTCCCTACTATTGACATGTGACGTGTAACCGTGTGACATATTCTATAGACGGGGTTGCCAGGTAACATTACCCATTATCTTATCACCATTGTTATCAGTAACAGACATTGAATAGTAACTGAGAGTTTAATTAGAGAGGCCATGTTTACATTTATCTATACTAATATTTTTTTTTACTTTACCTCTATAATAGCAGAAAATTGTTATAATTCTTTAACCGGTGGGAATGTAATCTTTTCTAGACAAAATAGTAAATGTTATTGTTACGAGAAGTATAGATAAGTTTCCTAATATCGTTTAGTATTTTTTTTTAGTTATATAAAAGAGCAACACTGATACCAGAGAATATTTGGTAACCCAATAAAAAGTGTTTTAGAGATTATCGTTGTATTGCACTAATGCAACTTATATTTCACATCAATACCTTAATAAGCTAACGACGAGAATACACATACCAGATAAATTTAGTAGTTGGCATGCCAGTTGCTGGCACGTATTCATATAAGTTCATACTTCGTGCACTTGCTCACGCTTTCACGAGGAAATTCTTAAATTTTTCTTATCTTTTTTATGAGGACGTGCAGCCAGTATCAAAATATAAGGCAAAAGAAAGTGTTCACTCTCCATTGAATACATTTAAGGCTACTGACAGACATAATTTATTATTAGTACGTGATACTTTTCGACGCATATTGTACGTGGATTGAATTAAAGTGTCGTCCAGTACCTTTTAATAAGGAACCACAGCATACAAAACATTCATTGATCGTAGAAGATTTTTCATCAAAATAAAGCAATCGCAATGTATCTTACAATTGTCTTAACTATTTTCTGGATCCAAAGTTACATCTCATAAACTCATCTCAAACAAAATATATCTCACAGCATACCATCAGCAATAAACTCATTTTATTGCCATATTACCTGCAAACAGAATTAAAATACTTAAATTATTTTGCAGTAACAATTCAATGAACACGCCGTCAATAGTGTCACAACAAAATTTAATATTTACTCATTTCCATATTTCATAAACGGTTTTCGTGAACACAATTTCAACTCCCGTTAAATTCGGATACACTGATCGTTTTTAAATGAAAAACGCTTTATTAAAAGTTTCATTGACACAAAATTATTTAAAACATGCAATGTTAACTAACTATAATTAAATTTTCAATAGAAACTAATTCGATACAAATAAAACCAAGATTCAAACTTAATACTGGTTAGGTAACAACGAGTTAAACTGAAAAGAAACGCCCTAAGACAACCGAGAGTTGAACTGAAAAAAACTGTTTAAAAACCTACAAAGATCCAAACAGCTGTTTTACGTTACGCGAAGTGTACTATAACTTCAATTTTCATTCGTTTATTTAAGATTTAAAAATAGCGGTCAAAGTACAACACTCGTAACAAACAAAGCCATTAGATACGATTTCTGGCAGGTGGTAACTAATGCATCCTCAAACCATAATACGCAAACGACTCACAAATTGCTCAACTATTTTAAGACAAGCTGATAGCTAAGTGCTCGGTGGCATCTTTATCTCGTTGATAACAAGGTTGATGAGACTGTTATCTCAGACCTCAGCTACTAAACAATTTAAACAACCGCACGTTTCACTTATCGATTTTAGGAATAACACGACTTCTTAATGATTTTATATCTTTATCTAAGAACTAGCTGTTCCCGTGTGGCTACATCCGCGTGAAATTATGAAAACTTTATTTCATTGTTTACCTACATTTATCAAATTATCAATTGCAAATGTCAAAATAATATGACATGATGACAAACCATGGCAATATTGCTTCCTTGATGTTGGCAGCAACTTATGGTCTCTTTCCCACATTAGGATTTTTATCCAAAATATTTACCCCTAAGTTTAATGGCGTCAAAATATATAGCCTAAAGCGTGACGAAGTGTAGGGCTTTTTATTATAAAAAGAATTATTCAAAAACATGCTGCAATTGCTGACGTCTTAGGCAACAAAGAAGTGTGTGTTAACGCTTTATTATATTAGTATAGATAGTTCGAGTTTTTACATTATATGGAAGTGCACATAGTTAATAAACTAATTTTGATTACTTATGTAGATGTAGACGCATATACAGTTTCACCTATTAATTGTAACACTTAGTAGTGCTATAATTAAATTATGGTACACTCACAATCACAACTTATATGTCCTTCTTTTAATTAAGTAATTTACTTTCAAAAACTACTTAACCACATCGACCTCCAACTCAAATATATACCACGTATTCAAAGAAAATAAACCATTAACCATAAAGCAGGAAGTTATTGTATTTTTTTTTCATTTAATATAAACCGTAACCGTTCTTATCGTATAGCTTTTCTAATGGACAGTGGAGTATTGGCACTCAGGTCATTGACGTCACATCGGAGTGCGCCTCTCACGTGAAGCGATCTCCAGACTGTATGCGTCATGTTGCATCTCTACCGTATTACGTACTGCACAGATAATTAAAATTGATTTATTCTTCACTTAGATTATGGTATATTGATAAAAATATCGGGAACTGTCGATTCAAGCGCCAATAGCCTAATAGTTTGGGGAACTACCGATCTTGCGGTCCAGGGTTCGAATCCCGGCATTAACTATTGTGGTGAATAATATGCTTTTTCAAGCTTACCTGGAATGGTTAATAGAAATATTAGTGAATTAATAAAAAAATACTAATAATACTAGTAAAAAAAAAGATAAAGACCACATTAAGTCGGGAATACACGCTAGCTGGCATGCTAGTTACTGGGACGTGCTAGCTACCATTTCTAAACGCTAATAGGCATACCAGTATATGGCATGGAAGTAGCTACGGTATTTGGTTTTTGTGACAGCTACTTGCTTGTAAGTTAAAAGAGAAGTCGACGGAGGGTACGAAGGTTGACACTGTCAGGTCTCGTTTCGTACGATCCGTTAACATTTTATAAGTGTGTAATGGCATGTACCAGTAGCTGGAATGCCAACTACTAACCCATTTTACTGTATATTTCCGCCTTTATTCCTAGTTATGTGTATCTATCAAAGATCTCAAACTCGTTACATCTTTAATTTTTAAAAAGCTATAATCAATACAGAAAATGATAATTTCAAATTTTAATATTCTCAAACGTTAATCATTTTTGCGAATCAGTTATCTCTGTAGCTTTGGTAAAGAGAAATCTCATCGGAAAAAATAAACACAGCGTTGTACAGATTTTCCAGTGATCAACTTCAAAGAAGACCATACTATAAAATGTTTTGTAAACATCAGACAACACGATGTATAAACAATCAATTCAATGTGGCTTTCATCGACCAAACGGACACTGACACTGCAAAATAGTTAAAATTTTATTCGAACAGTACGTTTCGCCTTCAACGTCCTAGTAGAATAAAAATAAACAATAGTAAGTAAACCTTTGTGTTCCTAACTACGGTCTACATATATTTCAAATTACATCGAAATCCGTTTAGCAGTTTAGACTACAAACTCTAACAAACATCCATCCATCTATACAAACATTGTAATGTGTCTATCAAAGACTAAAAAAAAAAGTCATCTGTCACTTTTGACCAGCAACACGTGTGCTCTAAAAACGTTCATTTTCTCATTTCGCTGAGGCTTGGGTTTCCATTATTATAATTCCTTCTGACTAATGTATTTTCCTCCTTTTGGAGTTGGAAGAGTTGCTCCTTCATGTGGCAGCGTTGTAGAAGAAAGAGTGTGCCGCCTGGGATCGAAGTTTCTGCTGCCCAGAAGTTTAGGAAGCAGCCAAACAAGCCGAAGGCAGCCAATGATCTAAAACCCCTTGTAAGCAAGGTTGATCGCCGTTTAGTTATTTAACTTATATGTTAATAAAAACAACATGTTAAAACAAAAACAATTTCTTTTATATGTATACCAGAATAACGCGACAACATTCGCATTTACCTAGTAAGATATTTTACTCTACTAACCGTTTTAATTTACAATGCGTTTACGCAATCACGTTGTATAATTTCCGGCATAATAAACGAGTAAAGCACACCACAGCGTTGTATGACAACACAGATCGAGGACAGACTTGGCATGTGCTGATAATGTTATCTATTGATTGTCGTTTCGCAGGCAAATGTGATCAACGTCACGCATCGTCGCCTCCCCTCCGCACACGATACTATATACTACAGTTAAAAACATGAAACAAATAACACACATAAAAAAAGTAAAAATAAAAAAAACATACAGACGACTTGAATACCTCCTTCTTTTGGGAAGTCGGTCAAAAAAGACTTTTTTCAACACCATATGGCGTATAAACTATATCTATACATATAATAAAATTGGGAGTGTCTGTTTTATCAAAAGAAAAGTTCCAGATTTCGGGAAGATGATGATTACGTTTGCTGATAAAGAAAATCGCATTTACATTTTTTTTGTCTGTCTATCTGTCCGACAGCTATGAGTGGTGCAAACGATAATCTTACTTCTTACTAATATCATAAATGCGAAAGTTTAGACGGATGGATGGATGTTTGTAGCCTAAACTGCTTAACGGATGTCCATTAAATTTGGCTACTTATTTTTGTTCTTTTAATTCCACGCGGACGGAGTCGCGGGCGAAAGCTAGTTGATAATAAAAAGAAACTAGTTGTGTATATCTAACCGACTCTCTTACAGATATAAGCTGCGATTGCTTAACGATTGTAGCTATTAGGACGGAACACCGCCAGTATACCCGACTGTACATAAATACATATAGCAGAGCGTACTATTAGATTTACCGTAGTGCGAGGCTTTTGTAACTCAACTTCGCAGCAAAGCTGACGTGTGTCACCGCCCGCCGGCGACACCACACAATGCCCTATTCACTGCAGCCGCAGCTTTACTGCCTTCAACTAGAACCTGAAGGTAGTTCATAGCAAAAAATATATGTCTTTTGTAACTTGAATTACTACTCTACGATAAGGTAAACAAATTATCATACTTCATACTAATATTATATAGTAAATGCGAAAGTTTAAATGGATGTTTGTTAGAGTTTGTAGCCTAAACGGCTAAACGGATCTGGATGAAATTTGGCATAGATGTAGAACATAGTCTGGAAGAACACATGGGCGACATACTTTTGTTTTTTTTTAATTCCACGCGGACGGAGTCGCGGGACAAAGCTAGTTATTATATAACTAGCTGTTGCCCGCGACTTCGTCCGCGCACTATTAAAATAGAAACAAAACACACGAAGTACATTATTAAATTAGCAAAATTTGAAGAAAAATGTAACTGAACATTTAATAATTGATTAGTAATGTTCTGGCCATTATTTTATCAATATTAAACTATAATACATATGTAATTTGTGTAATGTCTGGGATTGTTTACAAATTCGTCCAATATCCAGAGAGCAGAGCCTTATATTGACAAACATCGCACTAACAAAACATTTGAACATCTCGCAGTTCTATTGAAAATTCCTTTATAAGAGCATTGAATAAAAAATGCTATAAACAGAATTATTTATATTAATTTCATATTTTTTTTGTTAAAAATCATATTGACTCTGATAGGTGCTTGAAATTAATTATTTATCTATACCGTATACTAATATAATAAAACGTAAACACACACTACTTTGTGGCGTAGTAATAACACCATATATTTGAATAATTCTTTCTTTAACAAAAGGCCCTACACTTACGTAATGCTTTAGGCTATATATTTTCACGTTATTAAACTTAGGGGTAAATAAATTGGAAAAAACCTTCATGTGGGAAAGAGACCATACAGTTCAAGCTGCCAACATCAAGGAAGCAAGATTGCCATGGTACGGTAATTTGTATTTTGACATTTGCAATTGAAAATTTGTCGAATGCAAACAATTAAAGTTTTTATAATTTCATTCGGATGAAGCCGCACGGAGAACAGCTAGATAATTTAAAAGAGCTAATTATTATACCTAGGTATTAAATTAAATACACAACGATAGTAGTTATTTATTTTTGATCTAAATTTCCTAACCTATTGTGAACATCTACTATTTAATTTTTAATCTGCATACTTCTGATAATAGTACATTATATATTTGTAAAGAAAATGTTACTGCAGTTCCGATGAAATAACGTACTTAACAAACTCGTAAACTGTTTAATTTTATAAACAAATCCGAATTCGATAAACAAAGTAACGGATATTTAAAACGTAAAACGATTTCTCGGTACTTATCGTTACATTAATATATTTTTTTAAATAATGTGTTGAAAATTTAACGCGAAATAATTCCATCGGCAGTTCGCAAAATGCAAAATCGTTTCACTGTATTTATTTGTATTCAGCGTGCACTCTCTCACGGTCGGCTCCGTTTTACTTTCAGAACGAAGATAATACGGGCAATAAGCATATTGCAAGTGTTACGCTACTTTCACACGAGGGTAGAACTGTGAGGCACAAAGACAGTGCAGTAAAGTTTTTATTTAGACGCAGACGTATGCCAGAACTATTAATAGAGAAAGTCACATTTGATTTGCGATACAATCGAAAATTACAAAATACTAGCTTTCGCCCGTGACTCCGTCCGCGTGGAATTAAACAAAACAAAAATGATTAGCCTATGTGTTCTTCCAGACTATCCTCCACATCTATACCAAATTCCATCAAAATCCATTCAGCCGTTTAGGCTACAAACTCTAACAAACATCCATCCAGCTATCTAAACTTTCACATTTATAATGTTATTATTATTATTATAGTATGATAAATGGAAATGGAAATGGAAATGACAAAAACTTTAGATACATCACATCCTTAACTCATATGTATTGCTATAGATTTTGACATTTTGAGATTTTACCAGATATTAAGCTAACCTTATATTCCATTGTCTACGGACTTTACTATACTATACTTTTTGCATTGTCCTACTGCACTGCCTTACTGGTTTGCCCTCGTGTAAAACTGTACTGTTTCCTTTGGGAGACGAATTTGCAATTTCATGTGAGGTCAATGGAATATTCGATGACATATCTGTGAAAACGATCGCGCTGTGACATTATTCTTTTTTTTATTCAGTGACAAATATGCACTCAAGCCACTTGATAAATCCGTCGCATCCATTCTCAGACGAGTCGAAACTCGAAACAGAATTAATATCATATAAAGTAAATAAATTTATATCACAATAAAGTCTGATTACAGCCTTGTTGCTTTTAATAATACGCGTCGGAAATAAATAAGAGAAAAAACGTTTATTTTAAAAGTAGAATTCATAATAATAGTGGCATAACATTACAGTGAACTTTTATACATATTTAACTAAGTATTATTATTAATAATAAGAAAGTTAGCGAGACAGGTAATGTTATGTTCACCTAAATCTTAAGAACTATAGAATTAAATAAATCTACATTAAGGCAGTCTCAGAAAGAGTTTTTAGCAATCTCTATATCGGTAAAGATGTAAAATAAGACAGTATTGACAAACGTAAGTCATGAAAAATTAAAAAGGTTAAAATTCTTATAAACTTCAAAGCAAAAGCTTCCTGTGATATCGATTATTGGTAGTCCATTTGCAAGCGACGTGGCTTTTCACCGGGTCCTGTGAGTGGACACATTTGCATGTTCATTACTTAACCAGATTGGATGTAGTGGAACATGCCCCTTACACTGTTTCCGATTATAACTCCTAACTAGCTGTTCCCGTGCGGCTTCATCAACATGAAATTATGAAAACTTTATTTTATTGTTTACATTTGTCAAATTCTGAATTGCAAATGTCAAAATTACCGTTACCATAATAACCTTGCTTCCTTGATGTTGGCAGCTTGTAGTCTATGATCCCTTTCCCACACGAAGGTTTTTCCAATTTGTTTACGCTCTAAGTTTAATAGCGTGAAAATATATAGCCTAAAGTGTAACGTAAATGTAGAGCTTTATACAAAAATATGCTGTAATTGCTGAGATCTTACGCCCCAAAGAAGTGTGTGTTTACGCTTTATTATATTTGTATAGATTAGATTAACAAAGGCAATAAGAATCAGAAGTATTCATTATCTATTCCGTTTTGCAATGAGTTCAGCCGTTTCGAATTCCCCGGAAAAAATGGGTCTTGCGCATAGATAAAAATGAAAAATCATTTTGTACAAAAAATATGTGGAACGCATCTACAAATTTACGAAATATTAAATTTATATTTCGATACACTACACCGGTAGAGGTAGATGTAGAAAGAGATGGATGGATTGCGTGAAAGGTGACATGATCAAGAAGGGAGTGATGACTGAGATGACGGATGATAGAGTTATTTGGAAGACGAAAACCCGGAGCGCCGAGCCTACGGGAGTAAGATAAGGAGGGAGAATTGATGATACACTATTTCATTAATTGTATAGATGGATAGATAGATGTTATTGATGGCTTTCTGTGTACAGGAAGCCTATATGTCAATAGTGTAGCACGACATAGTCATTAGCACCCGACAATATCGTCATATTTACTCTGACGATCTTGCTCTAGAATACGTTGCATTCACAAGATATGTGACAAAATATGATAACGAAATTCGTCATTAAGTTCTTGTTATTACTTTGAATATAGTAAAACTAGCATGTACAGAATATAAGTTATTTATTATGGATAGGAATTGTTACTAATTTTTTAATTAAAGTGAATTAATATAAATTAATTAAATCATATATCAACTAAAACGTTTAATAAATACGTATAAAAAACACAAAATTACAAACGGTTAAAATCTACAAATCAAAACTTCAAAACATACCTTCAGGAAGTCGTCGAAGTCACGCGTAAATTCTTTCAAAACAAAACACAATCACTCAACGAAGTTTTCAAAAAGTTAAATTCCTCTGACTCTTAAAGAATAATTAGGCACAATATTAACACTGAGTATTGCAACCCTCTCTGACCTGTTTACGAAAACGTTTAATTCGAGATACCATTAACCGATTCGGAGAGCTGCGGAGCAACGAGACGTACGTCCTCTACCTTCGACGGACGCATCGCGACTGAAGGAAACTGTACTGAACAAGTCCCCGCCGCCCGCCCTAACTTCACCGCCCAAGCGAAAAATATTTAATGCCCCAAAGGATTTTTGATACAGTTATTTCGTTAATCGTTATTTGCCATGTGCGTAGTTATTCATAAACAGATGTTGGCAATTGAGATATTTACTTATACACGCCAATAGAGCACGCATGATCGAAGTTTTTATAAGTTGTTTGCAGTAATAGATAATGTTAGATGAGGCTATTAAATATTTTCATTTATTATATAATTTCCAAGTTTAAATAGGTTTGAAGGGAAATTCTGTTAAATTTTTATTACTTAGATACCCGAAACTTTAAGAATTTTTGATTTGTTTTCTATCAATATGTGTATGTAAAAAATCAACTTTCTACAACATAACAATCATTATTCTTCGTTAGTCCAAGGTTCGCCGGTATTAACCCGATGTATTGAATTTCCGTTATTAGGGGAGCCGTTGCCATGGTAACCACAATGGTAGGTAGATAAAATCGGTTTAACGTAATGTTGTGTGCTGATATCTGTAATCAATGTGTATTATTACATTACAAATCTATACTAATATAATAAAGCGTAAACACACACTTCTTTGTTGCCTAAGATGTCAGCAATTAC
>LD688973.1:2501688-2519078 GCA_003118335.3 Papilio memnon | reverse complement strand
ATCATGTCATGTCATTTTGACATTTTCAATTGATAATTTGACAAATGTAGGTAAACAATGAAATAAAATTTGTATATTATAATTTCACGCGGATGAAGCCGCACGGGAACAGCTGATTATCAATATTTTAATGACATATACGATCATGATTTTTGAGAGTAGATAGAGATAAAACCGGTATCTCCAATTTATATTTTGGGGGACTGACTCAAGTTGGGAAAAACTGTTTTAGAAAGACAAAGTTAAACACATTTAAATAACGAATACAACTTCGTTATTTTTGCAATTATATTTTACAAAACATAACATTGAAATTGACGATGAAACTAGTATCTTAAGATTAATTCATATCATTAAAATATGCAGGAGCACTTGCTATGTGAAAATGCTCGTTACCAGTAATTAGATATCCTACCTTCATTAACCGCACTGGCGGAAGCTTTAACGGCTTTATTCTATTAGAGGTTTTTCCTTTAGTACTATGTTTACTTTATTGATAAGATTTTTTTATTGTTAGAATAAGATAGGCGTTTTCCTAGCATATATTTTTTGTAATATTGATATTTACAAGTTTAAAGTAGGATTCGGGATTTTTCTTATTTTTTTCGGGCTTTCATTTGAATATAGGAATAAGTTCTACTTTTTCATATCTATAATAAGTTGGTAATGAATTTGCTTCTTCGCGACAAAGAATTTAAACCCGCTATACTGCAAAGTTGAACTGCTCAATAAAAACTGAAGGTGTGTAGGTCAACTGAGAACTGTGTATACTTAACTGTGCGGTTCGACTATTATTTGACATGTTTTTCAGTAATTTATTAGGACTTTCTTCGAAGTTATTATATATTTCTAGGCTAGATAATATAACTAATAATTGTCGGTGGAAGTTTCACATAAAATCTAATAACACAATGAAATTCAACTTCATAGTGCAATAAATGAAAACTATATCACCGCCACTTAAGCTCAGCTTACACGAAACTAATTGCCGTTCTTATTATACTATATATTCATACTTAATTATGCATAATGGCACATTAAAGTTATCGTCCACGATTTTATCCGCGTAGAGGACAAATTAAGAACACGGTAATAAATTGAAATGGTTTGATGTAATTTGCTTTACTTCAATATCGCTATAGTCTTATCCAACCGTATTTTCCGACATACAAATATTTCATTCCTCCAACTACTCAATAAGGTTCTTTTATTTATAATGAACTGTTGCCGGCAAACTAATTTTGCGCGGAATTAAGAAAAAGGTCGCCTGTAACATTCCCGCGTGGATCAGCTACCTTCCAGTCATAGTCCTCTAGTTCCGGAGACAAGGTTTTAAAATAAAAACTTATAAAACTGTAATAAGCGCCATCTTCAGGTCTCCTGCCAAAACATACAAATGTCGGTTCAGTCATAGTGGGTTATAAGGTTAACACTAGATGGCGGTATTTGAAATTGCCAACTACAGCGCCATAACACCATTACTCTTTTACACTCTTTCAGTACTAGTTAAAAAAAAAACAGGAACATTAAATTACTAAGCCAATGCGTTTAAAATATATGTCGGTGTAGTCTAGGCCTATGACCAAAACCGAGCATTTGAAGGACGACATATATTTTTTATTTTCTTCCTAGTTACAGATTTTTAAACATTTGGGGTTTTCAAATACCTGATTAATTATGCAATTCAAATAAAAAACAGACTCTCATAATTAAAATTATTTATTCATGTATATTATTTGAATACATCAAAAATTTTTGGTGTAACACGAAAACCGCTAACGCCACCTAGTGGCGGAGGCCAGCACTAGGCCACTGCTCGTTCGCATGTCGTACATCCGGAATGTACCGAACCTACCTATACGCTTACCTCGAATAATGTGTCTCTAAAAATTGTAAATTCAATTATACAAGTTAATGTTTAAAAATTAAATACGTTAAATAAACTAACTATAAAATATTAAATCAGTCATTTACAAAGCACTTTCTTATTTATACAAGTACTACGAATACTAATTTTGTGATACAATTTTGTATTTGGAGTTATCAACTGGGCATATTGCACTACGAGGGAAATATTACCCAACTGGTTTATTTTATTCCAGATCTTTTAAGCAAAAATATCTCCTACAGCCCAATCGTGTTAACTTAAATGTTTCTATCATTAAACCTTAATCGATAGCAAGTTATTATAAAAAGTTTTTAAATATACTTCAACAATTTTTTTCCTACTGTTTTAGATACAAAAAGACTCACTACATTCGAGCATTTTATCATTTCCAATATTGCTATTCACTTTCAATTGCACACCTAATATGTTTTCTAATACAATCACTTTAAAACTTACATTCTACCATAATCTAAACTAAGGAAATGGCATAAATCGAAACATCCTAACATTTATGTGCACCGGCCGAGGCCATATTTTTAAGTAGCTAGTTTCCTTACTTAACATTGAAGATCATAGATGGCGTTGAATTAAATGTATGAACAGAAGATAATCACAAATAATGACAAACCTGCATAATGCAGAGATTTTCTAATTGCAATTTCCGTTTTATTGCAATTAATTGATGAATTAATTTTTAGGTTAGCTGTCAGTTATATATTTTTTTATCTTCTGTCAGAAAAATCAAGTCAATGTTCAAAGAATTTCTAAATTATTCGAGAATTCAATTAAGATGTTTTATAATTTTTTGACAACACAAAAAAAATTATGTTCGATAATATAAAATTGGGTTCCACAATATTCTTTTACAAAATTATCAAACATTTCAAGACAGTTGAGACACAAATTAAAAGCTATACTATAAATAACTAAACACTAATAAAATACTGACAGAGTCCACAATAGAAAATATACACCCTCCTAAAAGAATTAGGTACCTAATAATCACAAGCATACATGTGTACTAACGAACCAAAGCAATTTTATTATACACGAAATGGCTATTTACAAAAATTTACATCACAATAATAAAAAAAAATCAAATCACACGACCGAACTAACACGCATCCGAACTAAAACATCAAAATTATAAATAACATAGCTCAATAAGAAACTATATTTACATTGTCATTTCGTGACCAAAAGTTAAAAAGTATTAAAAAAAAATTCACAAAATTTTCATTTAACAAGCAAATTAAAACCTTTTTTAGGCAGTGAACATTAAAAACAAAATTGTTACAAAAATAAAAATTAAAACAATAGACATTCAATTAAATTTTTAACATTCGATATTTAAAAAAAGAAATCGACCAAACTAAAAAAAGTTTATTTCTCGTTATAAGCTGATTTAATCTGTTTTAAATTATATTTTAAATTATAATTCAATCGGAAAATTCAATTGAGATCTAATTTTAAACTAAACAATTATCGATTTATGATTTGTTGGTTATAAAAATAATGAAACGGAAAACGTTACAAAAAACTAAACATCACGACTTAGTGAAAGCGACCTAAATCTCTATTGTATTGAGTAGTTTTTAGTATATTCATAAATTCGAATGTAATTAGCGACGCTAATTCTCATTCCAACCAATAAGATGTTTAAAATCAAAAGTAAAGCATAAAAACTACTAACAGAGACTTTCGCATTCGTTATAACGTGATTAACTAACAGATGTTATTTAACGTAACAGTTAACCGCTACATTTCACATTAACATAAATAATTTGCTTGTTATTTTTTGGTGGCTATCCAGCCAGTGTTTGTGATCTAAAGTCAGTAAAAAGGTTTTATTTAAGAGACCATTTGCCTGTGAGCTGCTTGCCCGTTGCTCTGCGAGGGGAAGAGGACTCCTTCGTACGTGACACCGTTCAGCTCTATTGACACTACCAGTTGCTGGTCTCCTGTGTTTGCATCACCTGGAAGTAATCATTATCATTATCATTATTATTAAACACACTGTATTTTTAAACGTGTGACCTTGTGGACATAGACATATGAAAATAAGTCTAAAGCGTGTTGCAATTCGGTTCAATTTCAAATGCTTGTGAGGCTAGGATTTTATCATAAAACACAAGAATAAATGCATAGCACTTACAGCCTGCCTGGTTTATGGCAATACCGATATTATAAAGAAGATTTGTATTTTTGTATGTATTGAAATAACTCAAAAACTACTGGGCCGATTTAAAAAACTCTTTCCCCATAAAAAAAATTAAGTTATCAGTGAGTAACAGGTTATATATTTTATCATTTTAAAATTTCACGCGGACGAAGTCGCGAGCAACACCTAGTTAATAATATAGCAGCTTACTTTTAGTCTTTATAGTGAATTTACCTCTGGTTGTGATCTTGAAGGCGGCACCGTTGACGCCGTTGTTGAGTCCATTAGCGTTGCCGTTGAGCTGCGGCGTGTGCGCGTGCGGGCCGTGGCTGCCGTGCGCGGGGTGCGCGGCGTGCGGCGCGTGCGGCGCGTGTGCGGCGTGCGCGTGCCGCGGCGGCGTGTCGCGGGGAGAGGGGGGGCGCGGCGTGCGGCGCTTGGCGGGCGGCGGGGGGGAGCGGCACGCCTCCCGCTTGCCGCCGCTCGCGGTTGAGTTCGGACTCTCGCTTAGATTCAACGCCTCACTGGAATAAACATGAAATTATTGGCTTGTTTAACCTATAGCAAAGAGCGGTTATTAAAGCTTTGGTTACAAACGCGTTTATAGATGAACTAGATTTTGCCCGCGACTCCGGTGTAACATTAAAGAAAACAAAAGTGAGTAGCCTACGTGTTCTTCCAGACTATCCTCTACATCTACACCAAATTTCATCGAAATCCGTTCAGCCGTTTAGGCTACAAACTCTAACAAACATCCATCCATCCATCTAAACTTTCGCATTTATAATATTAGTAAGAAGTATGATTCTATGTTGTGGCAAGTGATATATTTGTTAAAAGATTTCTATTTTTAAAAACATTGACATTAAAGTTGTTGCTAATTAAGACAAAGAGTCTTTATGAAATCTATTTTAAAATTAAAAATAAAGTAAAAAAAAATGGATATAATACAGACTCGTACCGCTGCGGCTCGAGGTCCGGCTGCGGGCTGTTGTTGTTGTTGTTGTAGAGCGACCAGAGCGTGAGACGCGACACGTCGATGGCGCTCAGCGCGGCCTCTCGCGGCGACATCATCGTACCGCCGTTGCCGGGAGGTGACTCCGAACCTGTGTGTAACGCATTTAATTATCTACCTTTACTACTATTAACTCGTAGCTTTGAAATAACATTCAAACGCAAGAAACAAACCAAATGAAAATGCCACGATGTCAATAGACTGAAAGTAATTACTGGGTTCAATGTTTTCTTCTATTACAGAAGGTTAAAGAACGAAATGTCTAGTGAACATCTTGAAGACCATTATCATTTAACATCATGTATAATGTATAAGGATTAGATCATGTATAATGATATCATGTATAATAATTCAACAAAAGATGATTTAAAATTTAGAATCGACGAGGCGAACACGCGATGGTCACGCGTCGACGACCGGTGTACACCGCGTCGAAACGCTCCCGCATTTTATGTGTACATACCGTTTCTGATAAGGTCCCTCTGCTGTTGTATCATCTTCATGTACTCTCGCACACGGTACTCAATGTCGTGCGAGTGTAGATGCGGCGCGTGCAATGGTAGCCGCGGCACCGCGCCCAGCGGCAGCGCTAGCGGCTGCGCCAGCGGCATCGATAGAGACACGCCACGGTTCAGCGATGGCTGTAACGATACACCGTGCACTTTAATACTCGTCTTAATTATTACTATCTATACTATAATATTATAAAATTTATATTTTTGTATGTATTGAAATAACTCAAAAACTACTGGGGCGATTTCAAAACTTTTTACAGCATGAAAAAGCTACGTTATCGGTGAGTAAAATAGGCTTTTTTTTTAATTTCTACGCTTACAAAATCGCGGGCAAACTCTAATTTGATATTTTAAAAAACTATGAAATTATAATTTCAGATGTACAATGAATAGGGCAAAATTATCTCTGCAGATAAGATCTTAAGCAGCGGTCGACTTGGAAGTTTCGTTGAGCGATAAGTTAATTCTAGTTCAGCCAACCAAGCCTCAGATCATACGTGGCAAATAGCGTAAGTGCAGTTTGGCTAATATCGGCTCCGCACGCAGCTTCTCCGCCCTACCACAAGTTATTTCGTTCATTCCTTTAGTGCGGTAAAGGTAACTTATGTAGTACTGACCATAGCGAGCGCTGCCTGCGCGTCATACTGTCCCGAGGCGCGCCGGCCTTCGCGCTTGTTGCCCTCAATGGCCGCGTCTAGCTCACTGCGCGTCGATAGATTCTTCTTCTCACACTCGTAGTCGTATAAATACTTCATGTATCTGTAAAAAACAAAAATAATAGAGTTAATAAACAATAATTAATAGCTTAAACCACCCTTTTCCCTAAGCAGTACTTACTAAAGTATGTATTATACTTTTGTCATGTCTAAATCTGAATTCATTTTATAAAGCCTTCGAGTGTAAGTTTTTGTTCTTTGTTGTTTTGATAAAGGTCAGTCAATTTACCAACCCGGACTTATCTCCTTCTTGGTTTATTTAAACTATAGTTTTAAACCTTAATACTATAGACAAGTTTCGGCATTTCGACAAACACCCAAATCAACAATAAGTATTGTCACATATCTTCGAGCAGTATAATATAAAATGAATATTATAGTGCCGCCTTCTTTGTACTTTTTACAGTGACAAGCCTTTAAATCATATCTCTATTTGAAGATCAAACGTAGCATTTATAGAACAAGCCATTACATCCCTAATCCTTTTAAGTAGAGTCAATTTTATAGAGCACATTGTCAACTGTTCGTTACCATCAGTCATATGAACTGTTCACATATTTAATGCGAGAATACAATGACAATCTTTGACTCGCCCGACCTGACGTAAAAACTGGCTACCTTTTCATAAACTGTCAAATGGATGAGTTAAATTATACGACATTCGTCATTAACGGTTTATGATTTAATGCGCGGTCAACGACGTCTGAGAGTCGTCTCAGACGACACCTTCTCTCAGAGGTGAAGTTCGAGATTAATAAATTTTGATGTCTGAACTCTATACATCATAGACATTTAGGACCTATTGACTATGTTATCTCTCTCATTCTCTTTAAACAGAGAAAACACCGGCCTTACAATAAAAACTAAGTGTTTCAAATACATTTTAGGTTAATTAATCGTTTTATACCGTGATTTTAGCGGCGCAATTTTTTTACAAGTTATGATTATTAAGAGCGAGCGCACACCTTTGACTAAACTATCGCACAACTTTTTCGGTATTGTCGTTTGTTTCGCCTATTCAACTGTTAAGTTGCAAAACTAAAAATCGAGTAGTGTGCATTCACGTAAGCACATAGGAATCAAAGCGCGACTATTGTCCGATAGTTTAGTCAAAGGTGTGCGCGCGCTCTAAAAGTTATGTAGGCTTAACACACTATATAATTATGGTGAAACATATAACTAAGTTGACGTCCATTTTATCAATCAGCGGCGGTCAGAATTAAAACTTTGAACTTAGCAGTGTGTAACTATACTTTTCAAAATAATACAAGATTTAAATGCGTATTTTATTGCATTAGGATTTGACAATAACGGAAACCTAGCTTATACCTTAAGCCTTAATAAAATTCTCATGATTCATCAGCACTGAGGGGATCTTACGCAACAGTAAACAGTAGTCGCAGAAATACATTCAAATAAGTAGCCAAACACCACAAACCAGACTGGAAATCCACACGTCATGCGTAACGGGCCCACTTTGAATTCTAAATGTAACACACCTTTATGTTGGCCCGACAATAGACGAGGTGAAGGAACTGCGTTGAATGATAAATAGGAAATTATATCGGCCGAGATGAGTTAGAGGATATTAATTATGAAGTTGTCATATTGTCGCGCTGGACGAACGTACGTGGCTATTGTCGAAGACGCTTTGTCTACAGCTCGTGAGAATTTGAATGTACAAAGAGAGTCGAACGCCGAGCTCCCGGCTTGTTTTAGGACCACACAAATATAAGGAACCTTTTTAGATGTATATTAGAACACTCGTATAGTAACCGAAGCAACAAATAAATCTATACGGTATAATGGAGTAAAACGAATTCAGGATACATGGAAACATTAATGTCAAGTGAGTAGTTAATGTTTACGTTCTACGTCTATTTTAAGTCGCGTAAGTAACGCATGTGGAAGTGCATTTTATACGGCTGGGAATAAGCATCTGCAAACTTTACAGCAAATACACTTGTATAGCATTTAAATAGAAACATCGAGTAAGAAAATCGATTCACTAAAACATTGCTATTTTGACAACAGTTGCTAGACCAAGCCTAGCCCCAAAACGATTATAGAGACAGAAGGAAGACCATTTTGACTGTTAGTGTACAAAAAATAGCAGTACAGAAATGGGTACTGTTGCCTCACCACCCTCGTGTGAAACTAGAAAACTTACTGTGTACGTAGTGTGAATGCTGCAGAAGTGATGGAGGATGGCAGTCTCAGGCCCTTGATGATCTCCTGCCACAGCTTCTTGTTGATGACTTCGACGAGGCCGCCGCGGGCGATCACCAGGTTGTACAGCTCGTACAGGTCCAGCACGGACTTCGCCATTATCGGCAGCCGGTTTATAGGAGTGCCTGGAACAATTAAACTTTATCTTAGAATACAATTAAAACAAAAGTTTATTGTAGTTAGTAAAATACAATTAACGTATTCTTTCTTCATTTAACAAAATGTCTGAAGTATTTAATACCATTGTTTTGGACAGATTATTCAGTTTAAAAGAAGTAATAAACATTTAAACAAATTGAACTACAACAAAAGGTGCCAAAAAAATTGCAAATTTCAAAAGTAGCCAATAATAAAATGTAAAAACTCAGTAATATTTTTCTAATGATCATATTAGCCTCTTCTTTGTCGAATTACAATGTGACACTTTCGGTTTCATTCATTCTAGAAGTTTCCAGGTTACGAACAAGACAAGACAAGGAGTTAGTACATCAAAGCGACATCAACGACAAGGAAACGAGCTCGGCAGGCGAGCGTCGCGCCGTAAGTCAGATCGTTGCCCGCTCCTGCTGTAAAACCTTTTACAGCCGCGGCGGGTAAGGGCCGTAAAACTCGTAAAGCACGTAAGATCCGTAAAACCCGTAAAGCCGGGAGAGCGTGCCAAATCGTATCGCATCGCATCGCAAGATCGATGATTTACGAGCACAGATCGGCGGTTTACGAGGCGCGTTGCCGGAGCGCGCCGCTAGGTGGCCGCGGAAGCAGTACTAGCAGACGTTTTGCGCCACTTAACACTTGATTTAGAGTAATTTGGCGGCCAAACGACGCCGGGATTACGTGACGTCGAAGTGTCGAACTTAAACACGCTTTCTAGTGTTGCAAAGATGTACACATACGTATTTATGCACAAAATCTATACCAATATTATAAGGAGGAAAGATTTGTATTTTTGTTTGTATTGTAATAACGTAAAAACTACTGGACCGATTAAAAAAAATGTTTTACTATTATAAAGATGCTATCACTGAGAAATATAGGCTATTTTTTTTTAATTAGTTTCACGCGGACTAAAAGTCGCGAGCAACAGCTAGTGTTCTATATAAAGACTATCTTTGTATTATACTACATTTTACTAGTAAATTCTAATGAATCTATCTTTTTAAGATTGTCTTACGAATTTAATTTATTCATTCTGTAATTTGAAGATGTTCCCATCTCATTTATTACAATCAATAAGACTTCAAACAAAATATATGTACACATAAGTTATGTAGAGAGGGAGAGAACCCGGGCAAAGCGATCGTTTCTTGATGAGAGCGAGGCATTAACGAATGCCTAAACGCCTATTTGTCAGTACGCTTTCCCGTCTGCACTTAATCATGGAGTTGGTTATCTGGAACGGGTGGGGAGGCTTCGCAGATAGGGGGCTTGGCAGATGGGGGGCAAACGTCGCCTCTGTCGAGATTAATTGCCGTTTCCACGTTCCAAGGCAACTTCAGATGATGCGATGGAAAAGTAAATGAAGGAAATGAGATAAACAAAGTCAATCTTAAGATCTTATGCTGATATGTTTAAAAGTTAAGACGTAACCTCAATATATGTTCATTATTTATAATTTTTTGACATTATATTTATAGATACTTAATCAATAAAGATAACAGACGAAGAAGGGTAGAAAAATATGTATGAAGTAGACTATGTAATTATATTAAATGTTATAGGTACGTATCGATATTTTAAATTTCTGATTTAACCCCATGGTAAGTCAAACTACACGGTACTTTTATAATATTTCAAGATATTGGTAATAGGTGTAGTATTAAAATTATTACTACTGGGAAGGGAAACATGCACAAAGGGCAAATGAGCGATCGCGTGCTGATCGAGCGAGCTAATGATAAAGCACGACCCGCGTCTTTCCCCGCGCCTTTCCCCGCGTCCAGCCAACGGCTAATAGTTTCTAAACGGAATTGCAGAGACGCGGAACGTGTTATCAGACACGGAGCCGGCGGAAAGCGACCCGTTATCCGGACAAATAACAACTCGGTTGCGAGAAGCGGCGGACAAAAGCTATTGTTTATGAAAGCGATCAGCTTAATAATGATTTCCACAAACCGCGCCCCGCGCGACGGCGGAAAACGCGCGATTCGACGCGCGTGTGTCCGACCGGCCGCGCCGCTGCGAGCACCCTGCCGAGTCAAAAACCCCCCACAATCACAACCAATGTACACACCGTCTGTACACTCGATTCGGTCGGTTAACCAGTAATTTACGACGTATGCTAAATCGCCGCCGGAGCCGATCTAATCGCGCCCAATTGTGACAAATTATTGCTTTTCCTACGAAAACCTTACGCTAAATTTGTATTATGAATTTCACTTTATGGACGGGCGTCGGGTTTATGACGTGGAACGCGCGATTCTTTGCCGCAACAGCTACAGTGTTGCACGCGGCGTCGCTCGCACCTCGCGAGATATTTATTGGCAATCGATGTCGCTTAGAGCACCTAACTCTTTTGTGCCACAAACGTGCACTTCTCATAAATCCTCGGCCTGACGCCCCCAGATCTCTCGATAAAGGGTTGTAAATAACTAACGATTAGCTCCTTTAATCTTATTCGATGTTTTTAAGTCGAAATTAGATTTGGTGTAACGTTTTACGGTCAGATTAGGGTTTCACGCAAATTTTGTGGTTTTTAAATTATTATTCTCGATAAAGACGTTGAATACGAAACGTTCGAAAATGTTTCATAACGAATGAGTCATGATTATAACATAAGTAGAACTTTCATCGGAATCGGTATGTGGATATAACGATACGACGTTGATATAAGATAGAGATTCGATTAAAAGTTGGGAGCGACGCGGGCGATAATCGATCGAGCCAAGAATCGACGCCTCCCGCTTATCGAAGCTGTATCAAGGGCCTTTATACCCCTCGGCCCTGTAGCCGGCCAATGGCGTGCTTGCGAGAAGCGCCGCCGGCCGCTCATTGGCTTGATACGCTTTTGATTGCGCCGCCCAACTCGATTCACGACTTGATCGATCTCAATTACTCGCCTATAGATTGTAGCTAGCGACTCCCCGCGCATACCAATTCAAACTCTACAGCTAAGCCAATACCTACCACTGCTGCTAGCCTGGTTAAATCAACATTAATTATATGTATTTCTATACGAATTAATAATTGAAATATTTGTTCAGTGTAATCAATATGGCGAGGTGATGTATTTATAAATATAAATAAGATTGAACGTGTCGGTAATGTGAAACGTAAGGAAAACGATGCGACACTAAAATGTTTACGGTTCGACGTATAAATTATTGTCGAGGCGACAAACGTAACCACATCAAGTGCTCTAACATTCGTATTTTATTTTAAAACCTAATCTATACTAATATTATAAAGAGGAAAACTTTTTTGTTTGATTATAATGAATAGACTCAAAAACTACTGGGCCGATCTGAAAAATTCTTTTACCGTTAGTAAGGTAATTTATCTGTAACATAGGCTATATTTTTTCATTTCTTTATTATTATTTTTAAATTTCACGCGGACGGAGTCGCGGGCAAAAGCTATTATTAAAATAAGTTAATTTGAAATTAATTTATTTATCACTAGTTTCTGCCCGCGACTTCATCCGCGTGGAATTAAAAAATCAAAAGAAAGTAGCCTATGTGTGCTTCCAGACTATCCTCTACATCTATACCTAATTGAATCGAAATTTGTTCAGCCGTTTAGGCTACAAACTCTAACAAACATCCGCCCATCCAAACTTTCGCATTTATAATATTAGTAGGATATGGAAGACTTAATGCCTAATTAACCTAAGTAACTATAGACTAGTTGACTAAGAGCCAATGAAAAGTCTTCTATATTGTTCTATAGAATTTCATGTGCAGGTTTAGCCTTAGTATAAAGACGTTATTTCTTAACGGTAAGTTAACATTTATACATTTAGGATAAAAATTGATGAATTTTGCTATTAAGAATTACTTAATTATTTGTAAAATTTATAAGTGAAATCAAACTATCAAATCCCGAACTAATGTACTGGTTGGTTATTTAAATTCGTACATTAAGGCCGTAAACGACAGCTAGCCTCTGTTTAGGCGATCGTTATGACTTTACGAGCGAGGGAATTTATTGCAGTTCAGAAGGGAGTTTTAATTTAGGCGCCCGGCAACCTCTAGTGTTAATTTCCACACTTCGAAAATTGCAATTTGCACGAAGAATACATAAAGTATTGCATAAACTATAAATAAAAAAGAAAGCGAAAATAAAACAATACGATGATAAAAATGTTTCTTAATACTCCATACAACTTGCACAATACGAACGCAAAAGCTCGGACGCAATAATTTCGCGCGCAAAGTTATCATAACTCAATATGTATTTATTGCTTGTAGTACAAATTCCGAGAGATACGGCGCGAGAATGACATAAGGCCGAGGATACGACGATCAATCACGAGGGGAGCAGTAAACTTGAGAACAATCCAGCGTAATTCCGTCTGAGAGACATTAAAATGGCGGCCGCCCTATCCGGTGCAACAAAGTGGCGAACTGCGCGCGCGCCATTACATTTCTTATTAGATATATCCCGCACACTGACAACTTTATCAAGTCAACGTTCGCACTTTGTAGGAAATATAAAAACATGTTTTTAAACGTTATCAATGAGTAATAAATAAATAAACGTGCGAAAAACACGCTCAAAAGCGTCACTATTTTGCAGCTGTTTAGTTTAATATCACATAAATCATTTAACACTGGTTCAAATCAAAACTGCAAAGTGCATTTAAATCTTGCATCTCTCAGTGGAATTCAGGGGCCATTCGATGTAATTGGCAATCATTCTGAAAAGAGTATTCTCTCGCTTCAACGATCGAGACAAAGGCGGCCGATAGTACCTACGGGCGAATCATTACGGGTCAATACCCATTATTATGCGATATTTTCGCGAGCACAACCCTCCGATATCTCGTACACCCACATGAGAAGGCAAATATCTGTAATTAAAGGTTGTAAAGTTGATTTACAACCGGGGCCCGAGTATCGAACCTTGGGGAACGCCTCGGCCAATGGCGGGGCCGGAGCTCGTCCTACCTCGCCTCGTATCAATTTATTAGAAACGTATGAAATCCGCGGCTGCGGTGGCTTCGGTTCCCGATAATGCTTGCGGTGCGGTCGCGCATCCCATCTGCACCGCGCCGCAGTCGTGGCGGGTAGTATCGAATGCTGTTACGTGGTTTATGATCCGCGCGGCGACGGTAACACTGCCAATAAAATTGCAACAATGGAAATGTCGGATGCGGCTGAAAAGCGACGCGACTATGGCAGATCATTGCGATGAATGCAACAATGGAATCCTTGAAATGATGGTGGCAACTATCGACGGTTGTAAAGTTGTACAAAGTCCTAACAAAACCTCGCCAATTGTGAAAGTCAGTCCATATATAGTGGTGTAACAATTGCACATTTTAATATGGATTACTCTTCTATCGTGTATTACATTTTAGTATATATTTTTTTCAATCTTTATTAGGAGGAGGGGGCGGGGGATTTTTATCTTTAAAAAACATGCTAATCCTATAGTGCTGCTCTTAGTGATTAAGAAACGAGCTGGCATAATCGTACAGCCGCGTCGCCAGTAGGCTCAACCAGTATTGTTATAATGATGTCAACATCGGCAGTGTTGAGCTTCAACTCTTGGGAAAGTAGCTCGCAATATTTTAGTATACTTCCTACAAGCAATATAAAATACCTAAGATTTATAAGCAACTTTCTAGAAGAGAAGAAAACTAAAGTTATTATAGCATGGAGAATTCTAGTGATTGCAATTCTACCTTAAATTTATACCTTTAAGTACCGATTAACTAATTTAAGCATTAAGAATAAAAACTATATTAAAGTTTCTTCGAAATAAAGTATCGTGTTAGTTATTGCCGCACCGTCTATTTAGTTTTTACGACTGGCTGTTGTCGCTTACGGGAATCGTAAAATATCATTGGAAACCTTTAATTTTGTTTATCATTTCTTTTGTCCAACACATTGTTGCTAATTGTTACTTTACAATGTGGATAAAATGACATGGCAATATCAACGTAACTTTATGCTAGATACACGCGTTGTCGTGTTGTACAAAATTTATGATAATTAATTTTAATGTTGAATTATCTCAACAATGTGATACAATTTCAAGAAATCGTGACTAGAATAGACCGAACCCTGATCAACTGACATGCTATCAGACAATTTGTTAATATGTCTAGTAAAGATTTTTTATTACCAGTAAAAGTTGACAAATGAACAAGCAAGCAACATTCTGCTGATTTAACTAAAACTCTGGCAATGAACATCCACAGACATCTGTAAAGAAGTTAAAATGTTGCTGATGTGTAGCCTATAATTTAGATTACATTAGGAATATTAAAAACTTAGACTGAAGACGAAGTAAGGTGCGGAAACGGAGAATGCCACCGTGCATCCTTGTCTCTCATTTGAATCACAATAGGACAGGCGTCGCCGTGACGCTGCACATTGAAGGCGTCACTTCGAATTTATGATATTCCAAAATTGAACATGTTTTAACCCGAGATGGATAGACTCTCTCATTGTTTACGATTTTATAATGCAAATGGATGCTAAAGTATTTTATATAGAGGAAGCAGTTGACACTTGAATGATATATTAACTTTTGATTTTATTATTTATAGGCAAACAAAAATATAGAAACAAACCTCCATCGTTTTAGTAAAGACTAAAAAGGGATTCCACAACGAAACAGTTTTTTACAAAACATAGTAGTTATATGAGCAAAAATAACAATGACAAAAGAGTTAGGAATAGTAAAAGAAGAATTGCATTTCAATCTCAAAAATAACAGTATTTAAAACATTGATTACCTTATTATCTAATAGTTAGCTAAAAATATAGATTCCAATCATAAAAGTATACAAAGAATACAAGCGATCCTTGAATTATGAAGTACTGTTTTAATATTAAAATGTGAGTCAACAAAGCGCTATAACGCATAAGGGAAATAAAATAATCCAGCGCAGTAGTGACAAAAAACTCACAATAGAGTCAAAGGG
Organism: Papilio memnon; assembly: GCA_003118335.3. Taxonomy (NCBI): domain Eukaryota; kingdom Metazoa; phylum Arthropoda; class Insecta; order Lepidoptera; family Papilionidae; genus Papilio; species Papilio memnon. Next base: position 2,503,464 of record LD688973.1, on the reverse strand, counting down.
CACACTGTTTGACAATAGTCGTAGGGACAAATGAGCCGTCGACCACAATGGACCATTAGCATAAACGACTAGAGTCAGGGTGACGTTCAGCAGTAAACGATTGGAAAAGGTACTAAGGGTCAATTTCTGATTTTCTTGTTCTTCATAACTATCTTTCAAACAATGAACAAACCAGTAGCATTGTGTTGTATTGGATTTAAAATGTTTAGTAAGTAATATTGAACGCGGCAGCAAATGAAATTTAAATAGATTCCTTTGAAGCACAACTGACATCTCAAGTTTTTTTGTTTCAGTTTGAGAGTAAAGTAATAATCTTCTAGATGATTTTGAATTAAACTATTATTACGAAGATTTATTCTTTGAACTTTGACATGAAAGATAATCAAATTACAATGTAATTTCGATTGTAGATAAGAAAGTCTTTGTTGTAGCGATATAGAATCGTATTATGGTTATCATTGTATTAATATCTTGCTTCCTGTATCCCGGCGCGCCTCGCTCTATCGCCTTGTAACATAGATATGATAATCACCTACTTTTGTATTTATGTTCAATGTGTTGCAATATTTTACGTAATATTTTCTTCTTATAAATCGATGAACGCCGGCTGCACGCAGAAAGAAGTTCACTCATTGTCACGTTCTATCAGGGCCGAGTGTGGAAGTGAGAGCTTTGTATAAGCGACGGAGAGGCACGATCCGATTAATCGTTCGATTCTGCTTTTGACGCTATCACCTAATATAGTATTGTATTATCTATGCTATCAGGTAAAATTATTGTCAGTAAACCCTTTTTTTTTAATGAAGGGCAAACTCTTAAAAATATTTGTATAATTCCTGTAGACTTCGGGTAAGCACAGATGTACTTCAATGGAATGAGAAGACATAGGGTATAGCATAATAGAACAGAGAGGTGCATAGACTATTAAAGTCAGAAAAGAAGCTGTAGAGATCCGCCCGAAGAGGGCGTGTGATCAGAACGGGTACCGCCTACTTGAAAACCCTTTACATGATATACGGATTGTACTTAGTAGCCAAAGATTCTTGTACGAAAGCTAAGCGAAAGCAATAATAATACTTTCAAATTACAGTCTGTTTCTAAAAAGTAAATGATAGGAGTATTACGGTAGAATAACTTTTTATCTTGTCTGAGTTTATTTTAATAGCTTAATTTTTTGTTCTCTCCTTAACCTTAATAACCTCACTAATATTATAAATGCGAGAGTTTAGAAGGATGTATGGATGTTTGTTAGAGTTTTAGAGGATCCTGATGAAATTTCGCATAGATGTAGAGCATAATCTGTAAGAACACACTACTAATTAAGTTGTTTTTTATTCCACGCAGACCGTTGGCGACAGTAAGTTGTAATATATAGCAAAATTAAATGCTTACGTTATTTTATGTAGCTTTAGCGGCATCTAATGACTTTAACTAGACCAGCACATAACGGGCTTGACAATTCCATGGGAAAAGTACACATAATTAAAGTCGTTGTGCGGATATGTGATAATATACCTTGCTAAGATAAGCGTTTCCTGCGACCTGACACACTGACCATACGGATGTCTTGAACAAACATGTGTTTGTAAATATTGTTCGCGTTTTTGGACAACTTCGATCGCATCGATTTCCTTTGGGTATAGACGAAGAGCTAACTATAAATACATTCCCACATTTCGAACATCAGATTAAGTGTAAGATATCTCCTGATTACACTGAGGTAAGTCTTACAAACTTTCTTTTTACAGTGGTAGAGCCCGCTTTAACATCTTAGCA
>LD688973.1:2470253-2481611 GCA_003118335.3 Papilio memnon | reverse complement strand
TACAAAACTCTTTATGTGTAACGGATCTTTGTGACTGCTCCGATATACTCAAGACGAATATTAGAAGACCATTTCAATACTTTTATCAGATTGCAATACGGTAAGTAACATTAATGTCTTTTATTGCAACATTTTGGAATTGTATTACACTGAATGATATTTAAGTTTTTTTTAATAATGTAAATAAAATTTTAAGTAGGCTTGCAATACGAAATAAAGTCAATATTTTAATCAGTAACGGTGTGAGTGGCGCCCAAAACAACATTCTGTTTCAATTACTCGCTTGCAATAAACATTGGAGCGTGGACAGTAGCGCCGCCCTACACCCTATTGGCCGGATTGAGTAATTGGGACACTTTCACACTGAATTCGATGACTAAATAACATTAAATTCTGCCTAAGAATCGTATCATTATGCACAAATTAGACACTTAAAATTCAAAATTAAATTTGGCAATCATACTAATACTAATATTATAAATGCGATAGTTTACATGGATGGATGGAAGTTTGTTAGAGTTTGTAGCTTAAACGGCTGCACGGATTTGGATGAAATTTGGTATAGATGTAGGGAATAGTCTGGAAGAACACATAGGCTCACTTTTGTTTTTTAAATTCCACGCGGACGAAGTCACGGGCGAAAGCTATTTAAACAATATACTTTAAAGAACTGGGTAGTAGTGACGTAATGAATAGGGAGGGGAACGCATTATCGATATCAAAGTAATCGTACAACAATAAGTATTGATTCGACAAGCTGCGGTCGTACATCAATTGTACGACATTGATGGCGCCATTTGCAACAGAGATCAATTAATGAGGAACAGGGATAGCATATCGTCATATCCGTGTGCGAGAGAAGGTAAGTTGTACGGTTATCAATCACGCGCCCGCGCACGATCTCAACGCCCCGAGCGATCGAACGATCTTTCGCTTAATTATTTCTATTATGATATTTAAAACACAATGATTATCTGTGCAGATAACACTATTGTAGCGAATTCCCACACTAGTGCCCTCATTAGTTCCACATTGGAGTTACATAGGTCTTCAACGATCGATATTTCTATGATTGATGTTCATTTAAATCGATAAGAAAGATTATACATTTATTACAGAAGGTATAACTTGTATAAAATGGACAACAAAATCGATGATGCGATCTTCTTATTTATACAAAACATATTTTGATAGCTAATAAAAGTACAGGAGAAGACTATTTTAAAAACTATTGGAAAAGTATCTTGAAATTTAGAAAAATAGAAATAAAACCTGAAAAAGAGCACGAAAAAACACACAGAAAATTATACACTGAGAATAGCTTCATTCACAAATTTACTAAAAATCGTCAATCATCCCTTACACTATCTCGATCTAATCATCTATTTATAATAAAATTTTGATTCATATCTAACCAATTAAGACCCACAGATAAAAACTAAATACGACAGCAAAAACGTCTTCATCATTTGGTCAATGAAGCACGAATGAACTTTAAGTGGCCAGTGATAAATTAGATGTAAGGTTGTATTAAAAAGTTTCTTATGACATAGAAACTTACCTCGCTTCTGCATGAATGAGAACAGATCATCGAGGAACTCTTTGCGTTGTGGGTCATCACTGATCTCGTATAACTGGAACAATAGAAACAATTTTATTAATTTATAAAAAACAATAATAATATTTCAGATAGAAACTTTGAGATATAAAGAGTTTTCAGTATAGAAAAGCAGACAGAAAATTAAATTATTTTTATAGGGGCATTGAAGTGTAAAAAAAGACATTTTTTTGACATTGTTTGCCATGTTTTCCAAAAACATTTTGTTTGGTAGACTAACTAGCTATAGATAAAAGAACTTATTTATTCGTATTTTAGCGCAGCAAAAACAAATGTCATTGTACTAAATAGGCTTTACTGCGAAGACTCTTTCACCTTCTGTATATATATGCAGTAATATATGTTGTTATTTCTAACATTTAATCAACAGTTCATAAATTAATATTCGATATAGGAAGCGATGTGTAACGGTGCGCAGGGCACACGTGCGCCCGCATGTCCGGGAAAATGTAACCGTTCTACACAAAAACTTACTATTTCACTTATACCTTATGAATTAACCAGTAACCATTAAATTGCGTAACAAGTTACTCAATAACATCTATTTCTGCAGTGTTTAGTTAAAAATATTGAACCCAATGTCAAACAGAAAAGAATATTCCAACGATTTTTCATTCATTTGTTACAAAAATTACTGCCAAAGCTACTGAATACGATAACCAGTTATGTATTACCTTTAAAAATAACTATTTTTAATTAGTTCAAAAATTTTAATTTTGTACAACCCTATTCCGTACACTTTTGACGGGGACATCCCTATACATGTTTATACTATCACACTGTACACTGCAGTAATCGGACACCCCATCGTGCATAAACTGACAAAACATCGGTAGCAAATTGTACAATATCCGGTTTCTGAACGCACTTTGCAATTTAAAAACCAGATAAAGCGCTTTATCAATCGAAGGCAGCGATAAAATTACTTGATTGGTCTGAACTCAAGCGTTAAAACGAAGGCCTACCACTGTGTTATGTTATCTCTTTCAATGCATAATAAATAATATACTTTTAGCTTAAATTATTGTAAAAAAATTAAGAAATGTGAAAAATAGATATTTGCACAGGTTTCTAAACGCATATGGTTTGCTAAATTGCATTTAAATACGAATAAGATCAGCGTAATTATTAATAAGATTTGAAGTTGGGATTATCAAATATATAATCTACTACAATGACGTCATGTAATAGTAAATCCCGCTATACATCGCATCATCCGGTCCACATTAGAATGGGCGAATGTTCAAACGCGGTGTCAAAGCGACGCTGGCGACCTGGCGACGATCAAACATCACACTATTTGCATTGGCCGGACAATTACATCGGAGCACTTAACGCCAAAGAACTGGGCCGTGGAAACAACGAAACGCCATTTGACGCTTCCTGTTTCCGTCTCATATATTTGTATAACGCCTCATTAAATAGTCTAGGCGTTAGGGCATTTAGAGCGTGCGAAATGTATCGCGGGTTTCACTCACAAAAGACTGTCATACTTGATATATCAATAGAAGACAGATTGCGCGTAGAACAGAAATAATATCTAGAAGTCGGATTTAAAAGAGAATATCTACAAAGTTTAACGTTTGGATCTAACCCTTTGTTAAAACAAATGATACGAAAGCCGATGGTTTGTAATTGGAACGTTGTATGTTTTTTCTTCGTGCATTATCCGGCGCTAATCGAAAACGTTCTGGCGGTGATTAATCGCGGAGGGCGCAACCGGCGGACAGTGACGATCGCGAAGATTGATGCGCTAGAGGTCGCCTGTTGCCGTATAGCTTGCGTTTACGCTCATTAGGTGATATCGACACCGATCAACCTAACTCATTCATACAAGATGAAGTCTTATGTCGCGTAAAAGGGCCATGATCTATCCACCGGTTTGGACGAAAACTGACAAATAATTTTGGAACACAAGTTGCAAGCATAGTTGTAAATACATCTTTGTTAAGAAACTTGATAAAAACAAATCTAGATGCAAAATTACCCCCTTAAACGCATTTTGTGTCGAAACATTGTCATAATGTGGTGATAGTTTAAACAGAGTAAAGGTCAACGGGTACTAACAATTTCCGAGAATAGTCACCAGGGAATAAAAATGGTACAAAACATGGCTTTAAATAGTAATATGTGAACTCTGTTATGCTTGACTAATCTTTAAAGAAGTTGAAAAGATTAAAAAGTTACAATAGTACAAAAGATCGTACGATTTGAATTTTTCTTGTAAGGAAGTACTCGATTATGATATAAAGCAGTCAAGAGATGTATTTGTATGTGGACATTTTGCGTACAAACGTACGAAACGACAGGAATATTATCATAACAGGGTTTGTTGTCGCCCACCGAGCCGATATTTGAATGACAAAACTCAACGCTAAGCCGCGTAATCTCCATTGTGGTGCGCCAATTACCGACTCTCCCCTTCCGCCTGAATAAATAAATAAATATTGTAAAACATCACACTGTTTGGTAATAATTCCCCGGAATACGCTACAACAGCTCTATAGAAACTCGGATAACTGACGACCTTCCTACAGCATCAAATATTTTGTCCATAAGGGACGAATACTGGAACTTTGAATCGCATGCTCCTGTGACAGATGGACTCATGGCTAAAATACATGCAAGATACTAACTTAAATCTTATGCTTTGTTGCTTAAGTTTTCATTTATTTAACATTACCTTATCATTCATTAGTGTTCGGTTAAACTAAATTTCAAAAGAGTAAAACCCAAATTACGCATTTCATGGAATTATCGAACCAAAACCCTAACGAATGGTTAAAGTAGCTGGGAAACCGGCTATATGTGGAAAATAAGATAATAGTTATCATACTAGAGTCGTATCCAAGCCAAGGTTGATCTGACGTTTTGTATTGATGTATCACGAATGATATAAATCAAACGTCTGTTCGGGTCAAGGTGTTCGCAGGCACTAAAATTGATTTTGACACAGATGCGGACGATTGTGTTAAGATTGACTATTGTATTGGGCGCATATCGTCTCACATCATTCTATTTTATTGGTATTTGCACCTTCAGTATCTGATTATCACATAGTATACAAAGTTATACAATTACGACTTGACTGTGACTTCTGGAACACGTATTTTTTATTTTATTAGAACAAAGAAAACCTCCTTGGTTAAAAAGACAATTAACTCATAGGTCCAACCAATTAATACTTTTTACAATGCCTAATTGTACTGTTCATTGTGGTTTTAATTACCTTAATTTTATAATTTGTACTTTTAAAACTTAACATAGAAACTAGTATTGATAATTTGTTTTGACTTTAATTGTGAATAAGACGTACGAATAAAGATAGGCATATAGTACGTTAAATAACACCTCAAATGAATCCGCGAAACCTGCGAAGCTAAACTACGACCGCGCCGCCGCAAGACAATTTCAAATTGCAAGCGATAATTCACACTTGTAATGTAAGGATGGATTTATAAATATAGCACTCGACTCGCGCCCTGTAGGAACGACTGAGAGCGTTTATGGAAATACCGCAGATTTACACTTATTGAGTTTACATCTAAATGCGATATGATGAATTCGAGGGTCTCGTGCGCGATTTATTGGTTTATTCATTACGAGTTAACCGCTTCAGATACAAGCAAAGCTCTAGATATTCTAGATTATTTATTCTAGAATGTTCATTTAATTTGTTTTAAATGTAGCGAATTTAATTTGGAACATTGGATACATCAATCTATTACAAATTAGAGGTTATTTTTTTTATGATCGTTAACCAAAATTAAAACAATCTCTACATTCGTCATATTTTTAAAACACTCGTAGAGCCAAAGGACATTAACCTTTTCACGCTTGTAGTCTGCATTTATTTGCAATTATTCCAGTTTTCGCAATTCTTTTAACTTGCAATAAAGAACAGTTATTGCTTATTAAAATAATGTCATCGTGGTTTTAGCATACAATGCAACACTTATTGCGCTGCAAATATAATTACAGCCTATCGGGTACCGCTTTCCGTCGTTCGACTACCTCAACAATGTAACTTTTTCCATCAAACGAGTCGTAAAAACGACCAACCTTAATGTCTAATCGTGTGTTCGTCGGTTCGATAAGTCGACCTATTTTCATAGCATATAATAATTACTATTATAGCGAACGGTAGCGAGTAATATTTTCGCATGATATGTGTAGTCGTAATTTATTTGCGTTGTCAGGAAATCAGCAGAACAGTCACGACACGTAACTGTGAACATGATTACGGTTTAGCGTTAACGCACTTTATAACTGAAAATATTTACCCTATATTTTAATGTCGAGTTGAGGTTTATTAACCCGACATCTTGATAACACAAATTTCGTATAACTCAAAATATTTAACGATAATTTACTCGATTGCTTTTTTTTTTATTTAAAAGAAAATATTTAAACAATATTAGCGCCAATTTGTTACCAATTTGTATCTTGACATTTGCTTATTTTTAACTTATAATTATTTAATCGACATTATATCCGTATTTTACGTACTTACATCTTAATTATGAAATTACAAATGCCGCAGCAAATTATAGCAATTATTACAAAACGCGATGTATAATTTCGTCCGTCAACAACACAATTACTTGAACTTTCACGGAAAGCTCCCGAAATCGATTTCATTGAAGAAATGACGTTTCAAAGAATCGATGTAAAGTGGTGGCGTTTAATTGTCATGCGAGGGCAGCAGAGGGCAGTGGAGGGCACTGAGGAGGAGGGCAAGGCTGGTAGGGCAGGTGCCTGTCCCGCACAATTGCACCACAGTTTTAACCGGAGTTATAATGAGGTAAACAAACATGTAGACTTTTGGCGCAAAGCGTAAGATATAGCGTTTCTCAACATTTAAAATAACGTGTGAATACCACATTGAAATTAAGACACTGTCTTTTCAGCACATTTAAGTAATTGCCCTTTCTCAAGGGATTTCCCGAACATATAACGGAAATGCTTAAAGAAATTTCGTTGTGGTCTTTAGAATATTTTAGCAAGAATACTTTATAAGCTTAGATTATGAAGAAAAAAGTATTATCTTTGTTACATATCCAATAAATTCAAACCTTTAAAATAAGATAGGAAGTTTAAAACGTCATGACTCATTAAATCAAACATTAACTTAAGAAAACAAAAACTCGCTTATCTCTTATGTCTTAAAATTGGAAAATATAATTGTTTATCGCGGTACAACAGAGTAAAGGGCGTTGTCCGTTGAAACAAAGATTCAATTGATACGAGGAAAGCGTTTTCTAAACTTAAATACCGTCGGATTTCAGACGGAAAGTCCATTAAAGACACATAAATCTAAGAATCACTTACCATTGGTTGTGCTTAAGTTTCGTAACTTAGTAATACTTTATAGTTTAACTTAATGTTAAATGTATATAAGAAATACATATTGTAAAGGTTCCTAGGTTAAAGGTAAATTGTGTCCTTTTTAATTATCAAAATTCTTAGCTTAAATTTATGTATTAACCCTTAAATGCGCACTGTTGCATAAATACAACATACAAACATTTGAAAAAAAAATTTTTTTTTTGTATGCTAGATATTTTTATTATTTTTCCTTTATTATAATACCGATATTGCAGGATATATAAGGGTTAAAGAAAAAATCATGCATTTAAGGGTTAAGGAAATTTATAGAACACATTTAATGACATTGTACTGTGGTAAATAAAGAAACCGATATTGGTAAACGAGTTCCGTTTGTGTTTACATACAAATTATGGGTAATTCTGACCTCGACGGGTACATTCTATGATTGATTGACACCGACCCACTACGAACTAACTGTACTGTCAAAATTATATTCGAAGTGCTTATTTTTTCCTTAATTAATGAAAATATTTGAAAAACCGTTTAAAAACAACAAAGGTTTTATATGAATGTTTTGTTATTAAAATTTCAATATAACATACTAGTTGTTGCTCGCGACTTTGTAAGCGTGAAATTAAAATATACCCTATGAGACTCAGCTTTCTAACGGTGAAAGAATTTAAATCGGCCTAGTAGTTTTCCAGTTATATCAATACATGCAAAAATACAAATCTTTCCTCTTTAGTTTAGATTAGACATTTAAAATTATGACATTTACAAGTAGTAAACTTCACAAACCATTCTCCATACAATCGGAAAAGTAACTCTTAACGAAAACCGCAAAGTTTCGCGCGTAAATCTTAAAGTCAATTCCAATTGTCTTATGAATGTATTAAAATTATTATACCTCATCTGCGGATATAAAATCATATTATATTGACAATGTACCGTTAGCAAATGCTATTGTTTATCGAAATGTCTTGAATGTTTTCTAGTTTTGCCTTTCTTAGCATTTTATTGTCCGATCTCTCTTGTTGAGAGCAACTCTACTACCGTCTATAACATTAAATGTATATTTTATATCACAATTGTAATATATCATACAATATATTACTTCTATGTAATGCTAGTTAGTTTCAAAATAAACTTAATTAAAAACAATAAATTTTCTATGTTATTGTTTGTATGAATTCGATCAGTACAATGGGAAAAATCCCAATGGCTCGATCGATTGATGAGCCAAACAACCCAACGGGAAACGCCTTAGGATTTAAACAAATAATGATATTTGACAATAATTATTTTAAATTTCAGTTCATAAGCAAGTTCAAAATGACAATATTGTACTGATATACTAAATTCATAGATCATTCGATTCAATAATAATCTTCATAGTAATACATACCTACTGTTTCCATCCCCATACCGAGCGAGTGAAGCGTGTCATACGAGCGGGTGTCCGGTGCTGGATTTGTTCCGGATAAGCAATCGCGTAATCGACAAAAACAATAGTCAGTGGCGGTCACCAATGCGTGCTCATTACATTGAAATACCTATACTGGATGTGACATTTTAATAATTAATACTTTATTATTAATTTTCACGATACTTCACTTAATTAAGCCTATCTGATCCTGTTCATATGAGTGAAAAAAAATTGAAGAACAACGACGTGTTTTTTGAATTTTAAAAGACTAAAAGTACACTTCAAAATGGAAACTTGCCTTATAACCTTTGCAAAATGAAAAGCTTTATTTCACATAACTAGGTAGGTTTTTCTTGTGACTTACTAGACCAGTAACAACTTTTTAAAAAAAAAAATGTAAAGGAAAGCTATTGAACATACAGCAATAAGTGAACGACAAGTGCCACATCTAGTAACTCCACATCATATCGTGGTACAACTATCGAGTATACAGGCAGTATACACGATTACACGCCCTCTCTTTGATCTCCAATTAGATGAACATTTTGGGGACCGCATTATGCCCCCAGGCGAGGGAGAGGGTGACGATTGCTAGCGAATATGTTACGTGTTGACATAACTCAGGGATGTACAATATTCTACCTTATACAAATTATAATTATTTATTCAACACTTACAGCTGGACACTACGCTCCTTAGTGTAGAATAAGTATGCAAAATCTACATTAAGCAGTTGTTCAGTAAGCATTAGATGACACCGAGTAAAGAAGTCAGTGCGCATAAATTTAAGTCATATTAACTACGTAAGAACTTAAAATACCTAATACAACACAAACAAGTAGACGAATTATGTATTTTCTCAAATAAAGTTTAAGACATACAAAAATTAAGCAATGTGGGGCAAAAAAAAAACAATTAATAGATTAGATGTAGTTATTATAAGGACGCGCCAGGGCGGGCGACTTAGGGCGGTGTAGGGCGGCGCGGTGCGGGGGCCTAATCCTCCGCTAAATCTATTGGCGACCACAATTATCTGGCGACCATTAAGCCTCTTTCATACTATAATTGTCAACTTGCAATCAGTTGACCGTCACAACCATATTACAGACTAAATAATTTTCTAGCATCTTAATTAAATAGCATTTGTTGTTCTAGAATATTTAATTACGTCATTGCCAATATTTATTGAATGCGTGAAATAAAACTAACACAAGTTTATTAAGATATTAGGTTGGTGAAATAGTAAACTTTATATTCATTAGAAAATAAATCGTTCAAATACAGTTGTTATAGAGGGAAAATGGGATTTAAGAATTCCTTTCAAATCTGCTTGACCGATAAATTGCAAATTTAAACGCTTTCCTAACCGGATTACGTGTAGAAATGTCCTTAAGGAATTTCTATTCCATGAGTTTTTTAAAAATTCCTCTTTCTTGGTCAAACACGACGGATAAATGCTTCTATAAGTTCCTAAAATCTGTTTTCCTACAAAAAAAGCCTTGAATTTTAACGTGATTCATACTATTAACATGTAACGTAACCAATAAATATCTTTACAAAATTCCTTCACCATTGTACATCAAAAAGCCATTCATTGTGCGTTGGTCAGAGCGCAACTTTTTTTAATTCGCACAGTGACAAAAGCAATGTGTCAACATGGTGGAGGGTTGGGACGGACAGCGCGTGTCAAAAGTATTAGCGCCGCAACACCATCTACAATCTACATGAATGAGCCTACATAGAACATGTTCCCGTAATTTTTATTGTGAGGGAATTTGAACACTATCTATTTTTTTTTGTCAAATTATTTTTTGTTAATTGTTTTTTGTTAATGTAGCCTGGTTAAGTATGATGTGCTATGACCCTTCTATGACTTACGTTGTCCAAAGGAGCTTTTGTTTTCTACAAAATTTATATAGTAATACTATTTTATTATTCATAAATGCATAGCTTTCAATTAACAGCATCGTATTGAAAATTGGCATTTCCACGCACAATGTTTGCAAAGATTTCCACAGTCCGAGAGCCATGATAAACACGCGCACACGCACATTCGTTTGTGCGCGGCTGTGCAGGTGTTGCGGTCGTTGACCCCGCCGGCCGCACACACACACAACGGGGATGACCACAGCGGCGACATGCTAATTCCCCGCGCAACAAACCTCTTCCTTTGTGCAAGTTTGCACTCACAGTCGCCGTCCGACTGTCGATATATTTGCATTGCTTACCAATGTTACGAATTAGCTGGACGTTGCGATATGTTAAGCGGACTTATATTAAAGCTAATAAGGGAGAAATTTGCACTAGGAACGTAAGCTTGTTTTAGCAAGATCAGATTAGAATAAATCTATGAAAAGAAAGGTCACAGTCAAAGGGGTTTGAAAATCTAGAAACATATCTCTAGTAGTCTAGTATGAATAATCTTTAGGGAATCAGTAAAATAATTAGTAAAACATGAGATATAAATTATCCTACAGTATATTACGATAACTTTAAATATAAGAAACGCATCATATTAGACGATATTTAAATTTAACAAACGAATTTATACTAATAAAATATGATCACATATTTATACGACTTGCTTCGGTTCCCTAATAAAATCGTTTGCAGTAAACCTTAAAGCGTAGACGTCTGATAAATCAACACGGATAAAAAGGGCATTTAATCCGATAGTTACGATAAGGTGCCCGGTTATAAAATCATACGTTTCACGCATTATCCGGTAATAAAACGGAGGTGGGTCGTAAAAATAATCGGTGACCGCGTGATTGACCACCCCTGACATTATACTAAGTGCCACAATAAGCACTATTAATACTTTAGTTTTGATACTGAAGTTAAAAAGACATGTATAACAAAAGCTTTTCAAAGTTCAGTGTAACAGTACCGACATAATGTTTTATTTAGTAACTAGCTTTCGCCCGCGACTCCGTCCGCGTGGCATTAAAAAAAACAAAAGTGTGTAGCCTATGTGTTCTTC
>LD688973.1:2408199-2428361 GCA_003118335.3 Papilio memnon | reverse complement strand
GTATAGATATAGATATGGTAGATGTTACGGTAACACATTCAACTTTGCCGTCGTTTTTTATTAACATTAATCATTTTATTAACGTTATAAGAATGTATTTAAGGGTGTACCGGTAGAAGTAGACTTAAAAAGATGAATGGATTGCGTGAAAGGTGACATGATCAAGAACGGTGTGAAGACTGAAATGACGGATGACAGTTATCTGGAGGACAAAAATCTGTTGTGCCAACCATACTGGAGTGGGATAAGGGGGGATAACTATAAGCATGATTATTTTTATCAACATAGTTAGTCAATAATAATCACCGAAGTAAATAATATAGAATTTATACATGTAGGTACATAAGAATACAGCAAGTTCTTAATTTCGTTACCTCAAAGAAAAATACACCTGCTCTGACGGACAGTTGTACAACAGTTTTATTTCTTCCCAGTGCTTTAGTACCGAAAAATGACCACTGTATTTTGATCCCTCGGGCACTTCCATTCACCCTCTGTATGGACTGTTTTATTTGGTAACGACGAAGGCGGGGCAGGTCATTTTACATTAGGAACGGTTAACATGGAGTTTTACTGCTAGTAAATAATTAAGGGGCTAATTTGATGCGCAAAAAGGTGCTGTTTTACGTTGTTTATGCGGACCGGCCTCAATTGAAGGATATTGGGACAGATGTAATCATTCTTTACCCATATAAAGGTATACCTTTGGCTGTCTAGAAGCAACTCATGCCAATTTTTGTCTCAAAAAAATAATTTAGAGTTTTCGTAAACTGATTGTTAGTTGAATAAATCAAAAATATAAAAGTTTGGTGATATGAGAATAACGTTTCTAATAAGTACAGAATTACGATTGGGGAATCATTAAGATTGTATTTGGATGGCTACAAATAGAGGAAGACCTGATAGAGATGTATGGAAGAGCAAAACATACTGTGCCGACCCTCCGTAGGGACAAGGGCTTGATGATGTTTCGTACCAGCTTTAAGTTTTCGTAATTGTCAAAGGATATTTTTAGCTTATCACATGAATATGTGATTTAATGTTTTGCATCGTAACGTCATTTATCACATTTCAAAACGATTATTGCACAAGAAAAGTTAGCGATGTAACGTTTAATCGTAAAGTTGCCTTTTACGATCAATAAATCGATACATAATTATAGTCACTGATCAATGTTGAACATTAAATTGCTAAGGTTATCCACAACATCACAAGATATCAAAAATAACTCCATGCAAATCACATGTCCACACATGTGATATACTGTTGAAAATGTACGCAGCAAATAAAATAAACTATAGCAAAAAAAGCAATACATTTTATAGTCAATGTCAAAAGTTGAAATAGTGACGAACAATGTCTTCATGCATGCAAAATGTGTCATTGAACCTATAAAACATAATTTTATTATTTCATTTTTATGATACTCTTTATTACTACCAAATAACAATATATCGATTGTTTAAAACACGCTTAGATGATAAACACACAATCTTACTAATATTATAAAAGCAAAAATGGATAGGTTTGTTAGAGGACTTCTCCAGAACGGTTCAACAGATGTTAATCAAATTTTCCATAGATGTTGATTATAGTTATCACACTAATCACACTAATATTATAATCACACTAATATTATAAATGCGAAAGTTTGGATGGATGGATGGATGGATGGATGGATGGATGTTTGTTAGAGTTTGTAGCCTAAACGGCTGAATGAATGTTGATGAAATTTGGCATAGATATAGAGGATAGTCTGGAAGAACACATAGGCTACTTACTTTTGTTTTTTTTTTTATTTCACGCGGACGGAGTCGCGGGCGGAAGCTAGTACTCTATATTTACTTATTTTTAATTTCCCCACGGAAGAAGTCACGTGTAGAAGGTAGTTTATTCAAATGGAAAATATATTATAGGATGTCATATTAAGACGTTGTCTACAGTCATAAAATCGATGCACCGCTATCAGGTTTCAAACTCGGTCTCAAGTCGGGAAGCCTCGCAAACGTTACTATCTAATCATTACCACATCAATACTTAACAATTGAACTTATACTAACATTTATGCATATTAATTAGTGTCATAAAATAAGTAATATCATAAAACGTTTGCGAACAGAAAGGGAAAGCAAGGTAAACCGCCGCGGCTATGTATTAATAGGCAAAGGAAGACATTTGAAACTTTCCTTAATATTTTAGAGTAAATATAAATGTTCTGGACGTCCCAAAGGTAACTAAAATTACAACTTCAACTTTGTATTGAAATCGATATACTTAGATTCAATAGTTAAGATTGAATTCTCAGAAGTAACATTATAAAATCTTTCTTAACTGGATTAGTGTTTGGCGACCGATTGATTGTCGATAACAGGCTTCTTTATAAAGAAAAATGTAATCACGAAGCACTTCTATTATATGTAAATACTTAAATTAGTTTTAACATATTAAGTGGCTTTCTGAAGTCAAGTGTCACTACCAGATTGATAATATGCAATTTAATTCGAATTAGCAATAATAATGAATTAATGTAACCCAGCGATCGTGCACACGACCGCCCGGTTCGCATAGCCGCTGTACTCTGCGTATCAATCATGCCTCCCCCGCCCACCAGATGGAGCTGATCGTGAAGCAGTAATCGCCGCCCGCCATTTATTGTTTTCCAAGGAACGATCAAGCCAGTAAGAAGCCATTAGCGTTCTTTACTAATGGTGATGTACCTACATCATTATAAAACATAAACAACTACATATCTCTGTATGTATTTCATTCATTTTTGTCATTGTAAGCAATACTTTCTCTTTATTTCTTCTATTTTACTAGTGTCCTATAACAATTTGTCAAAAACAATAAAAATCACAACATTTTATGTTCAACTTAACATAAAATATTGTAATTCATCCATACTAATATTATAAAGAGGAAAGATTTGTATTTTTGTATGTACTGAGATAAATCGAAAACTACTGGAACGATTTAATCTTGCACCATCAATGTTGTCACTGTAACATAAGCTATATTTTTAATTTTTTTTTTAATTTCACGCGGACGAAGTAGAATATCGTAATGCAAGACTTCGGTTACGAATAAGACAGTCACCCTTATCGATTGGCGGGAACTTGATAGTCTTAAGTAGACTGTACGTACGTTGATATCAGAGGATTATACATGTTTATGGCCTGCGCCTTCGCTTCTTAATCAGCTTATCTTTTATACTTTCGCTACTGATTTCTTTTGACTTTCAATTATCAAGAAACAATGAACAATTTGAGGTTATGTATGTCTGATTGACGAATTGACTGATTTAATATGATCGATTTAAGAAAATGTACGTCATTATTAATGATGCAAAGTTTTTTTATTTTGTTATAACGATTTATGATTCTATTTCATAGCAGTAAAGTTTTCTAAATATAACCAGGGCAAGCAACTGTGTGATATTACAATGCATGTCAGATATCGACACGCCTCTTACTTCGCTTCTCAATGATTCTTTTTTTTCAATATGGCATCAAAATATATTGTATTTAAATCTGATTGGATGAATGTAGAATAAAGAAGTCATTAGCTGCAACGGTTAAATCTAATTTCCACTGAGTGCCAGTCTCCCGCAACCGGCTGCAACTGTCATGTAGTCGCGTCTTCAGTAGCAGTACTGGGATTGGTGTACAAAATGACATCTGTGGACGGAGTCGCACAGCTAGCTGCTAAGTGGAAGTTGGATGTTTTTACTACTACAACGTAACAACGATCAGAATGCGTTACTAGCGTCATTACTGGCATTGCCGCGAATACGATAACAGACCCGAGCGGCAAGTCGCGCCAGTGGAAAAGGGGTTTTAAGGGTGAGTGGTAAGTCGTGTTTAATTAAGGGCAGTTCTGCGCCGATCGGAATATCGGAACGCGATTATAATGTTCATATGACTTCGCGAAGACTTACCAGTGCGGCAGTGATACCGGTGTCGGCTTACATAACTACACACATTGTTTGCTATTTGTCCATTTGTACTAACATCTGTGCCGATTGATTAAAATAATATTTAGTCATGTTAGTATAGTGAGACGACTCGACATCGATTTCTAAATCGATTACACAATATTGTACATACTTGTTCATATAAGAAAGTATTAATGCGATTAAAGATTAAAACTTTAATTTCTATTGATTCAATAAGACTAGAAGGAAAAGATTTTATATATATAAAACATATTTTACAACTGGTTTTTCGCAGTAGAAAATCCCGGTTCGTTTCTTATTACATTTACTAAACTTTGAGGTTATAATTTCCCTTAGAATTTTTCACAGTATCCTTTGGGCAATCAATAACATTAGTTAGATACAGCCAATATGATGTTTTTACGTTACATCGTAGATTACGCCGCCTTGGCTTATCCTCGCTAATTTTGGACAGAATAAAATGAAGATCGTAATAAGTATCCTTAAATATTAATTAACACATTTATGTAAATATTATTGAAACGCAAAAAATATCATGTAATTCTGATCTTTTCACTTGTTACAATATTTATCACGGAGTTACCAGTATCGGTTGAGGTGCGGTGGTAACTGTTCGTGTAAACAAACACATTCGACCATCTCATTACCGTTAGTTACCATCAATCTGGCCGCCGTCGGAATTGCCTGTTACATCCGTGAGATTGCTCTCTATTAAAACGTTTCCCCGAACAAATACAATCAATGACGATGCATTGAATTAGAAACTCTCATGAAAATTGAATAACAAAATAACGAAATCAAATTTTCCTTAGCTAATGTGACAGTTTTTGTTCTAGAACTTTTGTAATTCGATATTAATAACGTGGTATATACTGAGTTTTAAAACAAAGTATAATAAAAGTAAATAATACTCAATTCCACCTGCATGAGTTCCAAATAATCGATTCGATCAAATTAATTTGATAAATCGAGT
Organism: Papilio memnon; assembly: GCA_003118335.3. Taxonomy (NCBI): domain Eukaryota; kingdom Metazoa; phylum Arthropoda; class Insecta; order Lepidoptera; family Papilionidae; genus Papilio; species Papilio memnon. Next base: position 2,423,433 of record LD688973.1, on the reverse strand, counting down.
ATAAACTGCATACAATACGAACACGTGACCCGATACAAACCCATAGCAATTGTAAGCAAGCCTTATCATTCACGACATTTTTCTATCAACTATTAAATTATACAATACTATTATAATTATAAAATTCACAACTAATCTAATGTACCTAACGAATTAGAACTTAATTGCGTTTAATTAAAGTTTATATTCGTTTGATTATAAAGTTACATTACGTTGCATGCAGGCGAATAGTTTTAGTTCTGCGAGTCGGGGCCGCGGGTACCCGCATCGAATAGAAACAATTTATTCGTTAATACCTTCCCTATGTGTTAATATCGCATTCCTATTAATATTGTTGATTAACAGGAAAAAATATGATGGTTAACGGTTTCGTAGGTGTAGTTACACAATTATGCAAACGTACTTAAGACAATAGTTAAATTAAGATGAATTATAAGCACAAAAGACAAAAATTATTCGTGTACTAGCTGTTGCTCGCGACTTCATCCTCGTGAAATTAAAAAAATGTACACATAGCCTATGTTACTCACAGATAAATTACCTTTCTAGTGGTAAAACAATTATTGAAATCGGCCCCGTAGTTTTTGAGTTATTTCAATACATACAAAAATACAAATCTTTCCTCTTTATAATATTAGTATAGATTAAGAATCCTGTAGGATATACTATAAGCCATTTGTCCCTGTCTTTTAATATTATTTGCATTTTAATTCCCAGGAAGAGAACCCATACAATACACTGGGTTGGGTTACCTTATGATTTCTACTTATAATTATTTCTTCATATCCGTCGGGACATTTACTGCAGCCTGAAACCAGGCCAAGCGAAGCTATGTACAAATTAATACATTTATGTAATTCCATTTCCTTGTCATTAGCGACGCCGCCATATTTGCATGTATACAATTACCCGCCATTTTGTATTCTGGTATAAAATAATAGAGCGGCTAGATCTAACGATAATTTATTCAAATTTAATAAATAATTGAAATTTATTCACTTACACGCTACGTGCTGTATTTCACCTTGCGGAAACCTTTCTAGAAAGTTCGTTCGACTTTCATTTTTCTTTGTTATAGATTTAAGAATAACATTTATTACAAGTGACATGTCCCGATATCGCACGAATAACTGTATACAGATTAAAATTACGCTGGCCTTTAAATTGGTGCAAATGATACCAACACAGCTATAATAAACATCAAGATTAGTCTAGTTTTGGAGTAGTTTATTCAATAGGTTTAGTAGTTTCGGAGTTTTTACATTATTATGTTTATGTAGATAATATTTTTATGTCAGAAAAAATTATTTTACTTTCACGTAATGACATTGAGACCCAAAATACGCTATAAATCGTTAAAAACATTTACTTATATCGCTATTTAGAACTTAAATTTGTAAATGACAAATATAATACTAATATTATAAATGCGAAAGTTTGGATGGATGGATGGATGTTTGTTAGATTTTGTAGCCTAAGCGGCTGAAGGATCTGGATGAATTTGGCATAGATGCAGAGGATAGTCTAGAACATATAGGCTACTTGCTTTTATTTTTTATTTCCGCGCGGGCGGAGTCGCGGGTGAAAGCTAGTATAAAATAAAAAATAAATAAATAATTCTTATAATACTGAAGTTTTTCTGACGAAATCTTATGGAAACCTAAAAATAGAAATGACAAAAAATGGTTATTCACAATTAGAATTAAACAGGTGTTTTATATGATACATCTTATATTTCCTAGCAATATCAATGACTAACATTTATTTGCATTGATAAATTACTCATTTTAGTATCTTTATCCACTACAGTAACAATAAACCATAATTTTCTGAATACAGATTGTTATCGTTTAATTTACTATATTATTCACTAGCATTCGACCGCGTGGTATTGAAAAAAAACAAAGTGAGTAGCCTATGTGTTCTTCCAGGCTATCCTCTACATATGTACCGAATTTCATCGAGATCTGTTACGCAGTTTAGGCTACAAACTCTAACAAACATCCATCCATCTATCCATCTAAACTTTCGCATTTACAATGTTATAGTAAGATAGCTGTTGTCCGAGACTTCGTCCGCGTAGTGTTTAAAAAGTATAAAATATACGTTCGTTCCTAATTTAAACGTCATTACTCACAGATAAATTACCTTTCTAATGGTGAAAGAATTTTTAAAATCGTCCCAGTTACGTGAATCGAATAAATACAAAAATACAAATCTTTCCTCTTTATAATATTAATATAGATATACAAAGACAATACGTGCCCAATAATATGAGTTTTGTCATTTACTACCGCACCCTTCTCTCCACCCCGCATACACCCGTTTCGTACAGTGAGCCACGAAATACATATTAACTGTAACTGCGTTTTATTATTTTAAAGCACTAACTTTTTCACTCACTGTACCACGCTGTGACGTCATTATACTCACGTCGGGTTCACACATAATGTTTTAAATACGTATTAATCCAGCTACCCCTATCTTTATGGCACTCCAGAGATTAATACAGACCGAATACACCTAGCTTTCTACTTTCTATAGTGGATCAAATAAAATAAATCAGCCCATACTTAAATAACATTCCTGCAAAACACATAACCAAATTTGGGTAATTTTCTCTTGAATGACCACAGTCGTAATAAACTTGCCAAATAACAAGACAATGCGCTAAATCAAGCTATTTAACTTAACCCTCTACAACGGATGTAAACCCACGTCGTCCATCATTTACAGCTTATTCTATATTTTGACATCAAAGCTGAGCCATTGATGTGGGAACTTATTTAAGCAAATTATGTCTATGATCAAATCAACGAAGTAAAATTGTAGATCACTATTGGCTATAATAGTCTTGTCATAATTCACAGTATAAAATTTAAATGTTTTTTATAAATCTTCTATAGGTAACAAATTAAATAGACAATTTGAACTGTAGGTATTCAATTTCCGACAATTTTTAATTGGAAGATTTGTATTTTTGAATATATTGGATTCACGTAAAAACTACTGGGCCGATTTTAAACATTCTTTCACCATTTGAAAGGTAATTTATCTGTGAGTAACAGGCTATATTTGTTAATTTTACGCGGGGCAAGTCGCGAGCAACGTCTAGTATATTATAAATTGATTTTGCATACAATTTTCATTGAAATAAAAGTTAATTTGTCGAACATTGAGTTCGATAAGTGCCGTTGCGACTGCGTCACTTAACCCACGCAACCTTCCTTTATAAATATTGAATGTCAATACGATTATTTACGACAGATATATTGAATATAAATGACGAGATAAAAGATCGGGCTCGATTCCTGTGTAAAGATCGGTGACAAAGGCGCTTTTGTCGAGTCAGCCATTTTATTTGTATGCAAATTATAGCTTCGACAAAGGAATGTGATGTTAACTCAAATAAACGAAGCCACAATCGTTTTGATAGAATGAAAAATATTAACACGATTTATAGCATCTGAATATATTTTATTCCTGAATAAGATACAATTTAGAAGATAACGTGAATCATTTTAAACTAGTTAGTTATATTAATTCGTGTACGAATTTGCACTTGTAGAGAACAATTATAAACAGTAAAACATAATTTAATGTCAGTGATATGTTTAACTTCTTCAGTAGGCAGTGGCAGTGGGCACGCGACCAGGTAGCTGGCGGGTGCGACACCTGCCCAAATTTCTGACACCACACGTCACACCCCTTTTGAAACAGATAACAGCAAATGGCTGAATGTTTCGGATATCATTGCCTTTCCATTAAAAAAAAACAATCTTCTTTAAACAAATAAGCGTCACCGTCAAAATATTTTAAATTTGGAACGAATTGTGAAGAAATATTGTAAACGTTTATTTTTCTTTATTTAAAATTATTAATTGCCAGCTACAAAGGTGTGAGCCGTTGAAAAGTTGTGTCGGCGAGTTGAAGAAATAATTTCGTGTGAGAGTCGCCAATTATTTCAATTAATGAAATGTCGCGTCGACAGGACAGGAAAAGGAAGCGGTCACCTCCGGGGCTCGGGCTAACTTTAGTGATTGTGCACTGAGTGACGGGAGTTTGATTAATTAATTCGTGGCCTATCCGAGTAGGGATAATAAATTGTGCGTGTACCTCCCGTGAGATGTCGCCGGTGGACGCACCGCTGAATGAATGATATACTCAAACGCAAGCATTAAATCCGTCTAGACCGAAATAGATTGCTAACGACGTCTTATACAGGTAAATGAAGTCCTCAGAGACGATGGATCATTAAAATTTTTAACCAGAAATAACTTATTAACTAAGTGCATTTCGGTAAACTAACGCGGACAGATGAAGTACCAATCCTGCGGATTCACAAATTATACACATGCGTCTTTCGTCTTTTACTATGCAGAGATTCCAAATCGAATACCTTATTACTTAGAAACCTGCTGAAAATATTTCTTTTCAATATCGAAAACTTCAACAATTAAAACACATAGAAAAAGAATAACTATACAAACTTGTTTTAGAAACAAACACATACATTTTTTGTCAAAACTTGATTCCTGGAATAACAAATTAAGGCAGCTTATCGAGACGCGGTTTATGATTTTTTGTTTTGTTAATCATGAATAGCGGCAAAAATGGTTCCGCTAAATAAACAATGCCAGGCCGATTGCCCTAAGCCCGCACAGATGTTGGAAGGGACGTCCTTTATACCATGTTATGGAACCCAAGACGATTTTTGTTATATTAATAATCATATCGGCGCCATTTCTTTAAAAGTGTCGCCAAAGCCGCCCCGCACATGTTGCGCGCCAGACACACTTAGGATGCGTTCATTAATTTAGAATTTAAGATGCGTTCAAATTTGGAATCATAGATAATATGGCGATATAAACAAATCGTAACAGTTCCGATGCAGCATGCAATATTTAAAAAAAAATTATTGATGAATGAAAAGATTTAAACCATGTCTAGATTAATTTAACTTTGGTAGAATAATAAAATGAAATCTGTGCTGGTTAATATTAAACGTAAGCTTCTTTGTGGGAATTCCAAAAAGGCTGCAATAAGACAATGGTCAAATTAAAACAATCGGAATTGTAGGTAAGATTTTTTAAGGTACAGGGCAATAAAAATAATGCTCCGAATGTCAGGTACTCACTTTCTACTATTTTAATGGATGTAAATTTATCCGTATTCATTTTTGTAGAAATCGTCACTTTATTACATTTAAAAATAACACTTAAACCTAAGAACATATAGTTTACACTTGTATAAATACTATGCCATTTTTTATTATGGTAACATCTAGACGTTCTATAATCGACTGACAGGAGTCAAATTTCGCGCGTAAGTTACAGAACGCTCGCACCCTAAATTTAATCTTTTACGTGTAATACGAGGAAATGTGATGCCGAAATTATATTTGGATTTAAAAATGATTATTCAATTTTATAGCAACAAAACATCATATTACGTAAATACATACAAAAAAACTATTGTTCATGTCACTATGATCATAGTGATGGGTATGTAATGAAATGTAAAAGACAAAAACACTTACGTCAATTGTAAATGGGATTCAAATTAACAAACGTACTGGTCAGGTTTTATTAACCATTAAACATGAGTTTACATTCACGGATAATTCATACTAAAACATATAACCATCTCTCTCTTACTTCGAAAAATAAAAAGAGACAACATAATGTTTTTGTTCAGCTGTTTCGTTAGCATAAACCCGCGGTTAAACAAGGTGAAATGAGTTAACCTATACGAGTATAAACTCAATAACAGAAACTTTTATAAGTGACACAGCACCGTAAAGTCTAGCATAAAAGGGCATATGGCTAATTTAATTTGCAAATAGTTAATATAAAGCTACCTTCGATATTTTCAATACTACATGTCATACATTAATAACATGTCAAAAATAACACGCCAATAATCAAGATGGACCGCAAGAACTCGACTTTATCCGTTTAATTAGATATCACTTTTCAAGAAAAGTTTACGAAACTACTAATCTACCATTAGGAAGTCATTGCAATAGTTCGGAGTATATGTCCCCGTTTATATACATCACAATAAATACATAAAGGAATATGTAGTAAGAAAAATAAATAAAAAGTAGGTATTAATATATCAAAAGCAAATTTAATTGCTTACTATTAATCCAAATTAGATTAATTTTTGATAAATAAGTACCTTTTATCAAAATTATTTTTAATTTCTTGATTGCAAAATAAATACAAAACTTTATACAGGACCCAACTTGAACATGTATGAAACATGTTTACTTTTGTTTTTTTAATTAACAAATATGGCAAAGGTTGTGTTTTTCTGCCAAATTTATTTTGTTAACTATGATCGCTATTCAATGAAAGAGATCTGATGTCTGAAGAATAATGAAAACAAACTCACCACGGGGCTGTCATCGCCAAGGTCGGAATCACGGTCGGCGTCGGCCATGGCGTACGCCGGCACCGGATCGCGGTTCTTCACCCGAATCTTGGCGGCTGTGGTGCACGGGCGATAGAGCAGGCTGGGCACGCGGCACACGCGTTCACACGTTGCACACGCGCACGGCACACGCGACAGTAAACACGCGACAGCTTGAATACGAGCGTCGCCGCGGCTAGCACGGTGTGGTATGGCGAACTCTGGCAACACTGCGCTTCCCCCCCTCGCGGCGCCGTGGCTCCGCCCCGGGGCGTGCGGCGTCACGGCGAATCAAACCGCGCGATATCAAACCGATATTTCAGTTATTACGCTCCGCCCGTTTCGCTTGTATTGTTTTTATTCCATGCTATAAAATAATCGCGTCGTTAATCGCGTATAGCGGTGCGATTTTTACTTTTAATGCAACGGTTATATCGGCGTTGAATATGATGTTTGCATTGAAACATCAATTCATATTAGTATAGACTTGATTACTTATTGAATTGAATTTGTAATGTAATAATAAAAAGGTATGTAAGTATAATATGTATTAAAATTAAGATATGTTAAGCCTTAAGTGTATATTGTGCCCTAAAGTGTATCTTGTGTTAAATCATGATATAGTATGTAAATTTGAATAACATCGCAAATCAACGACGATTAGGTACATGTTATTTTTTTTTTAGTCAAATAATGAGATAATTGTGAACGAATGTCACTTATTTATGGGTAACTAACCCTAAAACCTAATATTGATTTGTAGTATAGCTTTAAAAATGAGTAGAGTTTCCTGCGTTTTCCAAACGTTTCCATAAATAGGTTGGAATCGTACTCACTTTAATCAAATATAACTCGCAACTGCTCTAATTAAATTATGATATTAAAAGATCTTATCAAAAACCACAAATTTTTACTTAAAAGAATACTTTTTATTGACTATTCCAAAAATCTTTCATCGCCAAACAGTTTATTTATTTATTTAACATTTGAAAAACTTATAATACATCCTAAATTAACCTAGGTAACTATAAACTAGATAACAGTGGGCCAATAAAAAGTTTTCACTTATAGCAGTCTTATAGCAGAAACAAACAAGTACTACAGCTAGCTATCAAACACTTAACGATGTAAAATAAGTACAAAGTATAACAATAACAGTAACAGTTGACATTTAAGTAAAAAAGTCAAGAGCTATGCCGTGGACACACTCATTACAAATGGAACAAGATCGTGGTGCTTACATATGTTGTTCAAGCTTGCACTTGCACGCACAATGTCACTATTCTGCCTATAATTTGTTAATGCTTTGGGTAAAAACAAATTTTATAATCTACTTATAAAATCCCTATATATTTACTACACAAAGTCTTGTAACGCACGTCGTTATTGTTCGATAGAGTAACCTACGATAATACTATAATGCTGTAAGTCTTACGCAAAGCAAGAACTTACATGTCGTCACCTTACCTAAGCCGATTTATTAGCAAGGGTCTGGTTACAAACGGTTACAGCATCAATTCCTGCTCACCCAATATATGTAACTACAAAATAAAGAGGATCACAAACGTTAGATCTATAAGATTATATATTTAACGAGTTAGTGCAGAACATTCCCGTGTGCAAGGTAACATCTACCTTCCAGTCAAAGTCCCGTCCAAGTCGGTCCACCCGTTCCAGAGATAGCAGTCCGGTCGCCATTTTAATAAGTAGCCTATAATATGCTCGACTATGTCAGCTACTCTTCAGTGAAAGTCAGACAGACAGTCAATTTTTTTTAATACGATTTTTGTTATCAGCAACGCATAAACATCATCTTCTCGAAATCTGGAATTTTTCTTTTGACAAACAGACATTCCAATTTTATTATATGTATAGATATAGATAGATTATTTTATCCATTAAACTTAGAATATTGTAGTCACCAATTGTTAATTGTTGTCTTTGAGCACTAATATAAACGTGTAATAATAGCGTTCCTGGTTTTATAAAATGGACGGATGCAGTCACTACTTGGCTCTATCTATCTATCTATACTAATATAATAAAGCGTAAACACACACTTCTTTGTTGCCTAAGATGTCAGCAATAACAGTATATTTTAGAATAATTCTATTTTTAATGAAAAGCCCTACACTTAAATCACGCTTTAGGCTATATATTTCCACGCCATTAAACTTAGGGGGTAAATATTTTGGATAAAAACCCTAGTGTGGGAGTCCATAAGTTGCAGCCGACATCAAGGAAGTAAGATTGCTATAGTAAGATAATGGGTATTTTGACATTTGCAATTGAGAATTTGACAGATGTTAACAATAACGTTTTTAAAATTTCACGCGGATAAAACCGCACGGGAACAGCTAGTAGCAAACTAAGTACGATGTTAAAGATATACCAGGCCCACGCATGAGATTCCTTTTGGAGGTATTAGAGCCTTGTCAGGAGAGATCTGCAGCTGCAAGTTCATGTAGCTAATAGACCGAGACGAAGCATCTAAAAGAAGCTCATTTTAGTTATTCTTAACAGACCTTCAAAAAAATTTATATCATCATCATCATCATCGTCGGCCATAAGTCATCAACTGCTGATCGTAGGCCTTCCCCATTGATTGCCACAACGCCCGGTGCTGTGCCGCCCGCATCCAGTGCACTCCCGCAACTTTAACTAGGTCATCGGTCCATCTTGCGGGAGGCCTACCTGCGACGAACTAACCGTGTCTAACAAAATTTTACTGTTGCCAATTCCAGACAAACTGTTTCTTTTAATGTGCAACAGCGTAGTGCAAATTGTGATGCATATAGTATGATAATAGTCCCCTACCATATTCCTTAATTAATCTATGGTGCTCCCTTTGTTGTCGTTAAATGACTATGAGTTGCACAGTCTCAGTCAGCGAATTGCGAATTTATATGTCTATTGTATTAAGATAGTAAGCTTTAATGTAAAACGTTTGCTAAAGTATATAATGTAGAAGAAAGATCGTTGGGGGGTTGGTGCGGGGTAGCGGCGGTAGGGGGCGCTAGGTTCAGACAGCAACAATTAATGCGGCCGGCAGATCAATCGCTTGTCGAACGTAGCACACCGGACATGCTTGCACTCCAGTGAAAGACAAAAGCGATAGACACATAGATCATAATTTGACTTGATTCGTTAATCATCATTTTTCATCGTATATTTATTATACCTTCAGTAACTTCTGTAAATAAAAAAAAATAACTCTTGTCTTAAATAGTATCAAAACTGAATTGCGATTCTTTGTTAAATTTTCGCTATTTCGTTAAAACTTTTATTATAGTTTTTATTTTTAAGTATAGTTCTACGAGTATATCTATATTTGAGATATAAATAAAAGACTCAATATTGACAATATGCAGAAAAATAATGCGGACATCTTATAACTTGGGCCAAACTCTCTGTAATCGCTCCGGGCTGATTGATGAAGCCCCCCCTCCTCTGACCGCCGGCCCTCAGCCCCTGCGCCCGCCCGCCGTTTACACCAAATGATACATTGCTATGAGATCTATTACCGTCACTACATTACTGCTTCTATAGTTTTATTTAAAACATTAACTAATGTTAATTTATACATAAGTAAGGCCATACGTGATATATTCAGTGTAATAATTCTCGACTTTTTAAACAGGATAGGAAAAAGTAATATTCTCATTTTTCACTTATTAGTCCCAATAGCAATAATTTGTTTCTCATTCCAAATTAGAAGAAAAGCACTTATAAGGCAATTTAAGAAAAATACGAACGAACGAATGTGATTACTGTCTGAGTAACTATTTCTTCTACAGATGGCGCCAATGTTTGATAATTATCAAGATGTTTAATTTTGTCATAAGATGGCGCTTAAAACCAATTATTCCTATATGATAATTTACCACAGAAACTTTTCCAGTACCACACTTTTTGTACGTTTTCTGCTAATTTTTTTACATTTAACAATATCAAGACAAACATTTTCATATTGTGTAAGTAATTAAAACCATTTTCCTTTCGTTTTCTAATATACACGTACAATAAAAAAAGCTGCAATTGTCTATTTAAAGTGAACTTTTCCAAATGATTAATGTACGAAGTATAGAGACGAAGTGCAAAAACAATCATCAAGTACGCATTGCAGGGTATCGACATTCCTCACGCCCCAACCCTCGGGACAATGATAAATTAACAATATTATTGAGCAGCGAGACTCAGCGAGAAAATTAAATTAGTCAAACACCTCCTTTATTACTGCCTAACAATTTGCCATGTTAAATTATAGAAAGTTTGTCAGAGCTCTTTGACATTTTTACACATGTCTCGCGGTTTGTCTTTTGCTAACGAGTGATGGAATTATTGTTCATTATTTACTTATTGGTACAGAACGCGTTTCTCTACAAGTGTTACCAGATGAAATCAAATTTACCAAATTATATGGTGTTTTATTGTATGATGGCTGGTAACTATAACACCACGTTAAAAAAGTCTTGCAAAGCAGTTTCCTGAACTGACAAATTTGCAGAAATTCTTACATTTTTCTGAAGCTTAAAAGAGAAATCTTTGCGGACTGATTGTCTGTTTTCGACTTAAAACCGTTTGATTTGTATTTCAGCATGTTCTATATAGATTTAGCAAAACTCTTGTAAGTTTGTCCAATGTTAATAACGACGAGGTAACCCTAGATGTTATTGCTTTTTGTGGCATTTCACATTTGCTGAACATTAATGCACGGTCGCGGTTTGCTCGTTCCATTGCGACTATGTTTAACTGCTTCTCAGTAATGCGACCTGTGAAGGTGCAAATAAACAATTTTTTACGAACCCATTTGACACACATTTTTCATTTTGTTAACTAAACAACATGACACTGTGCTACAATTTACACAACTTATATTAATAGGTGGTAAAACTAGTTATAAGTAGAAAACGTTGGGTTGAAGCTAGTTTGTCCCGAAGTTATAAAGTACTTTTAAGAAAAGTTAGTTAGTAATAATAATTTGGCGTAATCTGGTGTATATATAAAATACCATATCGTGGCTATTATTACCATAATGTAATCAACTCTTTATGTTTATATTACTAGCTGTTCCCTTGCGGCTTCATCCGCGTGAAATTATAAAAACTTTATGTCAAATTAACAACTGCAAATGTCAAAATGACATGTTATGACCAACCATGGCAATCTTGCATCCTTGATGTTGGCAGTGACTTATGGTGTCTTTCCCACATTAGGGTTTTTATCCAATTTATATACCCCCTAAGTTTAATGGCGTGAAAATATGTAGCCTAAAGCGTGACGTATGTGTAGGGCTTTTTATTAAAAAAAGAATTATTCAAAAATATGCTGTAATTGCTGACATCTTAGGCAACAAAGAAGTGTGTGTTTACGCTTTATTATATTAGTATAGATTATGACTGTTATGGATTAGTACTTGTGTAATATTATTGAGGGTGTATTCTCTGTCTGGGTATGGGAATACTGTGGTACACATTCTTTATTTTATAACAAAGTTAAATCACTTGTAAAAATGAAAGAGCGTCGGTGGAGCAGTTGTTATGCGCCAGACCCGGACCGAAATCTTATACGTCCTTGTTCGATCTCCGCAACCAATGTCATATTATATGTACATTTATCCAATATTCTAAGAGTGAAACATCGTGATGCAACCTGCACAGATCGGTGAAAAAACTCAAATAATATTATATCTATATGTGAGAAGTACACCAACCCTTACTGTAGCCGCGTGGTTAACTATGGCCTAGTCATCCCTAACTTAGGATAGGCTTCGAAACTCTCAGTGAGAACATATAGTGAGATAATGATGAATAAAACAAGCGAATAAAAAATATTACAACATCGTTTATTACAATTTATACATTTTAAGTGATGTTTTCATTACATTATCTAATTCGTTTTCGAATCAATTACCCGTTGCTGGCCAACATCGGGTTTAAAAATAAATGCTATTCATGATTCGATCGTTGCATCGATTTTACATCGAAGTCTCGTAGCACGGGATTATATTAAGGGGATGTGACGATGGGCACAGTTTGTTCTCTGGGCTGTTCCGTCTTGGGGGGTTCGGGTTGCTTGGCTGGACCGGTTTTCGTTATGGGTACGATTCTTTCCCCGCTGTTAGGTGGGGGGCGTTTAGGGGCGGCGATTGTGAGCACTCCGTCTGAGGAGAGGGTGCTGACGATGTCCGCGGTGTCGTATCCTGTAGGCAGGATGTACCGACGTGTGAACTGACGAGACACGAAGCCGTGTTCGTCCTGCTTTTCCTCATGCTTGCCTTCGACCACCACGCAGTTGTTCGTCGCTTTTACGGTGATCTCCTCAGGGGTGAATTGTTGCACATCTAAGATGACCTGGAAAAAGAAAACATCAATTTTAATTGTGGATATTATAAATATGAGATATAAATATGCTGTGCTAACTTTCCTATGCATTTCGTGGCAAATGGCGATACTCCTGATACATTTGTCTATTAAGAAAGCTTATTTTTCTTGGAATAGTAATAATAATAAATACTAGCATTAATACATACTTCGAATTTCTCCTTAGTCATGTTAATGGTGGAGGCGGACTCCTGCCTGGCGAGGCTTGTCCTCCAGGGTCTGAAATAGGAGTTCCTAAAAAGAGAGCTGGAGGGAATCGAGGAGAGGGAAGACAGCAGGTCGTCCTTGCGGAGGCCCATACCGAAGTGCTGGTCAAGGAGACGGGAGGGGCGCTCCCAGTCATCCCACCAATCGCGGAACATCATCGGGACTATCGACATCTGGAAATAGAAACAGGTAAATTAAACTAAACGGTCACCTTATCAAATCAAAGCTATTTCAATTTTCATTTACAATACATTCAATTATAGCTATTTAGAAATTTCCTAAAGTTATGATCAAATAACTTCACTGATCATAATAACATCATAATAAATAATAAGGTATCAAAGGTATAATAACATATTAAAATAAGAATCGTAAATGTCTGCAATAATCGTAATCGTAAACAATCTTGATTATCTACAAGAAACTAGAACTGTTCATAAAATGTTCAAAATAACTTTTGCATCAACGCCACAAATAGCGAGGTAAACAAAACATGATGTATCTGAAATCGTATATATTTTTAGATTTTATTGTTCGCTGCCAATAAATTATAGTATCGCAGTTCGATAACCCTAATTTATTTGATCGCTAGTTAACGACGTCAGGTACCTTCATATTTTTATTAATTTCGTTGTGTCCTTATTATCCCCAATGACTTATACATTACAAATTTATTTAATTTGTTTTGATTAAAAGAGTAAATGAGGTAGTTTTTCAATATCTGGCAACATTGAACGATACAGGGATAATCCCCTGAATAAATATGTATAAGTAATGAAACAGCAGAAAATCTATCGTTGCATATTATAAACAATGCTGATTTATATTTCAGGATTTGATAGGTTAATTGTTTGGCATAGTTTCAGAAATTAATAAACAAGATTGTAAATGCGAGAATCATTCTGGAACCATTCCACGTATGATTCACCTGGAGCGTTTTTAGATCTGATGCAACAACACACAATCATTTATTATCCGCCAAGAATTCCGAATTCAATGTCTAGCGTGTCAGTCTGTGACGATAAAATTGAACGTCTTATTTTGGGAAATGCGCCATAACATTTTTAACACAGCCTTTATTCAACACACCCATATTTCAATAAAATAATGTCGGAACAGTATTTTGGCACCGAGCATTATAATATTATAACTATAAAGAAATTATTTTTAAATTACAATATTTAAGCAATGTTTAATACAAATAAAAATATAAATGCGATAAACAAAAACATTGCAACAAAAATAAAATGTCAAAGATACATAAAATGTCATAGATCTCTCTACCAAGCCCAGCTCTACTAAGCTCGTTTACTAACCCTTTTATAAACCTAAATCGCACAAAATGTATCAAAGTATATATTTTCATTCTTTGTATCATAAAAAATTAAAGCAATGCAGAAAATAAATAGAAAAAAGTGTTACCTTTGCGTTGATATTATTTCGTTGCAGGCGCGCTCTGCTCTGTGCTCGAGAGACTACGGTAGCCACGGCTATGAGTTGATTTAAATAGAATTTTCAGCGGCCCACACCATGTGACTCAGCGGGAAAGCACCTTGAACTACAAACTACATCATTCCCGATTTCAGTAGGATTGATCTGGCTTACAGGTATTAAAACGCGATTAATTATGGAATTATATTTCCAAGGCTCAATATTTCTATACCGATTTTTTTTATAATGTAACATTTTTATATGCAATATATGCAAATATTATGTAAGAACACATAGTATGTAAGAATGTGCATGCAGCTTTTAAACAGTCACAGTCTTTGGCGTTGAAATAGTGTTTCAATATCCGGCTCGAAGGACCAGCTATTTCATCTCCACCTCACTAGGTAAGGGTATATCTTGTAATATGTAGTGATTGTTTATATCATGTACTTGAGAACGTCTATTTCTTTGGTAAGTTTACATTACATGAGGTGAGGCCTGTAAATGTCCAAAAATTATTGTCACTTTAGTAAAGTACGTGAGAGCAATCGAGAAAATATAACACGTAATAAAACGTAGGTGTTATTCCAGAACAATTGTCATACCGAATTTAGTACATTTGTGAAGGTGATGAAGCAGACTATTTTAATTTTTCCTAAACATCAGTGGGTTGTTTTATACGTCATGACTACATGTCCACACGATGAATGAATTTTCGTTTACTAAAATAGATTTTAAACACGTACGCTATCTTGAACTTGAAAATAAATGAACTTCGCGGTTATTAATAGAAAAA
>LD688973.1:2378184-2400275 GCA_003118335.3 Papilio memnon | reverse complement strand
CATGTCATTTTGACATTTGCAATTGATAATTTGACAAATGTAGGTAAACAATGAAATACCGTTTTTATAATTGCACGGGGATGAAGCCGCAAGGGAACAGCTAGTACTAATATAAAGAAGAAAGATTTGATTACTTTACTACTCAGAAAGTGAACCGATTACAAAAATTCTTTAGCCAATAGAAAACTAGATTATCTTACTTCTTACTTCTTACTAATATTATAAATGCGAAAGTTTAGATGGATGGATGGATGGATGGATGGACTTTTGTTTTTTTTTTAATTCCACGCGGACGGAGTCGCGGGCGAAAGCTAGTCATTGAATAAATTTAATTATTAATTCATTTTATTAATTACTTAATTACACTGAATTAGTTTTACATCAACGGGTATAAATATAAAAAACAGATTGGATTGCTACTATTGTTTTATTCATTAGAAAGTTACACCAATTGCATGTTCAAACTACACAACCAAATTAAATAAATTGTTGAGAATTAAACGATTTATTTACTTCTTAGTCATCTTTTAATCATCGCTCTGACTTAACAATAACATCCCCATAGCAACCCCTTATATTTTACAATCAAATAGTATCAAAATTATAAAACATGTCACAAATTAAAAAGCTAATTATCAAAGAATATTTACACGTAACACTGCATAGACAATAAAAAAACCTAGAACATAGATATGACAGGTGTACAGTAATCACTGTATTAAAAAAAGGAATAATCAACTATATTATATTTCAGGAACTTTAACAACACTGGGTATATGTCTTTGGAATGTTCGATATATGAATAACTATTTGTATGTGCATTCCATACTTACTACGTTAGCTACAATCTGCATACTAAGTTACCGAATAGCCTCGGACACTTTAGAATCACCATTCCCTGATATCAAATCCTGGGACACGATAATGATAGTCAACATCTTCTGGGCGATATTAATAATACAAGCTTTATATGAAATTATAATATATGCTGGTATATTTAAAAGTTGTGGATGCAATCCCGGTACTAATAAATTTGGATATAAGAAAAATAAAGTGAAAACTGAAGATTATTTCTATGAACCAGCGGAGGAACCTTGGAATGTAGATATTGTGAAGTTGAACTTAGCCCGGTCTCTTTCTCATATAATGTTGAATGATTTAATGTTAATAGTGATATTGTTAATGAGGCCGCATAATGTGATAATGGTTCCGAGTGTTTTTGTGACAAGTGTGATGATCTCAAAATGTTTGGATCATAAATTATTGGACGGAAGAACGAGCGAAGGGAAGGAGATTGCTGAATTAGTAGGGCAGTCCCTTGTTCATGTCTGGATTGGAATGGTCTTCTTCTTTTATCAGGTAAGGGATTCTCCCTTTATTTTAGAATTTTTATTTTGCTTCTGTATCAAGTTGAAGTACAGTATCTAGTCTATTTCCTATTAATTGTGCTGTAAAATATGGAAATGATAGATATGATGATGATGTGATAGTTCTATATAAGATTGACTTCTACAAGAGATTTAATTCATAATTTCTTTTGTATTGTATTGTTTACGACAACCCAATTTACCCTAACAAAAGGCTTCTGTAAGCCCTTATGTCCGATTCACACTTGGCCAGTACAGTTGGACAGTGGCTCCAGCAATTCATAGATTGTATTGACTCATTTACGTCAGTTAGTGTTCATATTATGCCTGTTGAATGTCAATCTGGTTATTGATTGCTACTGATCAAAACTGTACTGGCTTGGTGTGAATCGCCCATTATTTATGCCCAGTTCGCATTTGGTTAGTACAGTTGGACAGTTGCGAAGGCCAGTCATAGATTGTATAGAAACACTGTGCCAGTTGATTAACAGTCCAATTATAAAGTGCTACTGAACTGTACTGGCTTTGTGTGAACCATGCATTAAGGCCTGGCATTTGTACTCGGGATTATTTATCTATGTTTGGTATGTATGGTGTTAGGGCAACTCTAACAGCCTAGCGTCAGTAGACCTGGGGTCAGGATACGTGGGTCTGCGCGAGTACAGCGCAGTGCGCGTGGCGCTGCGCATGGGGCTGCACGCGTATGCCGCGCCCGCGCTCGCCGGCGCCGCGCTCTTCGCACGCCTCGCGCGACACAGCGATACATGGCAACGGTCAGTAATGCAATTTTTATTTATTTTTAATTTCAACAAAATAAATTACCATTTGCTAATGTATAACCTGCTATAGCGTTGCTTGTACCTATTGATTATCAGAATAATGGTAGTCGATTACATACTATTTTTAGATATTTCGATTCCAAATGATTTAAAAAAATATACTCGGACGGCCATATTAACAGTTCTTGTTACTAAGTAAAGATATCGAACGTTCCGTGGTGACTAGTAGAAATGTACTGAGCGACTGAGCTCCTTAGTGACTGAGTACGACTGAGTACGACTGACAGAGTGCCAGAATGAGCTGCGTCACTGCTTGCAAGTGTTTTATATAAAACTACCCCCCACTGTTCCTTCCGTTTCCTACTATTTCCTAACACTATATTTATTATTATTATTTCAGATATCAACAATCAGTATGGCGTGTATGTAACATATACGCACTACACCGTATTTACACTATTGCGGTGTACTGTGTGGTCGCAGTTCTATTTCGACATCATTTATTCGTATGGTCCGTGTTCTCGCCCAAACTGTTATACGACTTCGTAGCGACCGTGTTCACTGTACAAGCACTCGCTACCATCGGGCAGATCGTGCTACTCACCAACCTCACCAGCTGGGTCGCTAGTCTACGTTTTTAAACGACCAAAGACACTCAAAAAATAAATAGAGTAGGCATAGTTGACACTTCGCTTAAACATTTTTTACATGATACACTACCGCTATCTGTTGATAACCTCAAGACCACATGTCAATAGGTGTCATCTATACTCTATACTAATATAATAAAGCGTAAACACACACTTCTTTGTTGCCTAAGATATTAGCAATTACAGCATATTTTTGAATAATTACTTTTTTAATAAAAACCCCTTACGTCAGGCTTTAGGATATATATTTTCACGCTATTAAACTTAGGGGGTAAATAAATTGGATAAAAACCCTAATGTGGGAAAGAGATCATAAGTTCCTGCCAACATCAAGGTTATCAAAGACCTTAGTTGTCATTTGTGCATTTGAATTTTGACATTTGACAAATGTAAACAATAAAATAAAGTTTTTATAATTTCACGCGGATGAAGCCGCACGCGAACAGCTAGTTAAACAATATTTAAATTATTTTATTTTATATTACCTGTAAGAAATTACCAGTGAAAAAATTTTTATTCACTATGCCTACTCTATATATTTCTTAAATGTCGATCGATAAGGAAATTTATAGAACCCGATTTACCTTCGCATGAATGTGCAACTAATCGGTGTGATATCACGACCATACCACGCGTGAAGTGGAATCAAGTCCGCGTTTTGACTGATAAATGTGACAATCCAAATTTTACTCCCTTTTCTCTTCCCATTCTTTTTCTTATAAGGAAAGGATGGGAAAGGGATTTGACGGGGGATGGAATGCATAGCTAGGAAATATCTCTCTTTTTGTCCCTTTCTCGATTAATTAGACGATAGTACGCTGTTTTGACGAATTCCGGTGGCCTTTGTCACCTTTTACTAAAAAAAAAAATAATAGAAATAAACTAAATTTTAACGTAACTCAATATAATTTATGTATCAAGTGATTACAGTTGTATTATTTTTAAATGTAGTCTAAACTTAATTAACTTTGCAGCTTGAAGCCTTTAGTTTTAACAGAAGTCTGTACAATTAAAACTCACCTGTGTAGACAAAACTTTGAACTGCATAAACTAATAGCTATAGACTACACGCGTCAATCTTAACTGTACAGTGAAAACTAAAGATGTGTAGCTTAAATTGTTTTTTTTTTGTAAATATGTTGTCTTAAAAATTGATATTTTTTGTACAACCTGTATTAAGTATACTAAGATATATATTACAATCTTAAAAGTATATAAGAAGAGTACATAAAGTAACTTTGTGCTCAAAACTGACTAATTTGACTATGTCTATTCTCAGACAGTAATCTTATTTATATTGTAGCCATTGAGACTTGATAATGTAATGAAGTGATAATGTGGTCTTGTATAATATTATTATTTTAACATTTTCAATCCAGAAGTATTTAATGCTGTAATGATAATCACGAGGAATTTCAAAGATTTATTAGAAAAATGTCTTGATATTTCAATCAATTCAGCATTCCGTTGAGCATTCCGAGCAATTAATTTTCTATTATTTCCATGATTTACGTTTAAGAACAATGTATTGTTACACTAGTCATATAATTATATTTTATTATTTAATATTTATAACTGGAATTCAAGTATATTTTTTTATGTATTTAGAAATGTATGTAAGATAAAAATCTTTAAGTACATTTTATTCTTGAGTGGTAAACGGACACTAAATGTGAACTGTAGTTTTATTTAACCTTACCTTCTAATGTTATAAACTAGTTTTTGCACGCAACTCCCTGCGCGTGGAATTAAAAAAAAATATACAGAGTTGAGTATCTCCTTTTGGGCTTTTGGGAAGTCGTTCAAAAACAAAAATGAGGAGCCTATGTGTTCTTCCAGGCAATCCTCTTCATCTATGACTAATTTCGACATCCGTTCAGTGTCTAACATTCCAATTTAACTTTCGCATTTATATTAGTATGATGTGACAGTTTGGAATTTGGCTGGATGGAGGTTTGTAGCCAAAAAGGCTGAATGGATCTTGATGAAATTTGGCATAAATGTAGAGGATAGTCTGGAAACACATGTAGACTGACATTTGATCCCAGAAATAGTTACGGTGGTAGGATAAGGTGGGGGAGATGATGATGAAATAGTTACGGTTCCCGTGGAATAAATTTTGTTTTGTCATTTTTACTCAATAATTCTGCATCGATTCAACATATCTTATTAAAATTTCGCACAGATATAAAAAAGTCTGGAATAAAATAAGAGACGATTGAACCCTGAAAATGTCTCCACGAAGGATAAATAGCTTTTTTGTTAATACTGCGCGGACAAAGTCGCCGGCAACAGCTGTTTAGAAATAAAAACGGACTTCAAGGGTTGTTAAATAAAAAAAACGACGTGTTTTCAACATTTTAATTTACATATATGAATACCATTGTCCTCCTTCTACTGGTTAAGACCCAATACCTAATGAATGCAGTCCGCTACAGACGTTGAGTTCTAACTGAACAGTTCTACTCTTCAGTTAGAATTGAGCGTCTGTAAGCTTTAGAGTCCCTGCAGACTAGACTTGTTACGCATTTTAATGTGATTTTCAAAACTATATTAATAATGGTTTGCCGTGACACTTAATCACAAATATTGTCAATACAAGTGTCAACAAACCTGGAGTAAAATTACGTTTGATACAAGGTCTATCACGAATATTTGCGTACAGTTGCTAGAATTTATTCTTAACATCGACAAAATCTGTATGAAAATTGTAGTTTACGGCAGCTAAAGGCGCTACAGAAATCTAATACAAATGTCGATGACGTTACGACAACGTTCTCATAAATATTGGTGATAAACCCTCGGATACGGTTATATATTTACAAACTATCTACAAATGTTACCAGGGAACAAAAATACTTATTTTTATTTCTTCATCGTTTAGAAAATAAATGCCAAAAATGAATTAAGAAATAATTATTATTAATATAATAATTTGATTGAGACAAATTCTCTTTCCTTTGTTTAAAAGATGAAAAAAAAAACTACTATATTTTTTAATTTACGCATCAAAGGATAAAATCTAACACACATATTTTTCTATAATTACAATATGGAGGAAAACAAATTAAAATGCGATATATACAAAATTGTATAAACAAAAAGCACCAAAAAAAAATCTTCATACAAAAGTAGAGAAAGGCGGTAGACAGTATTGGAATGCAGTTAGAAAAAATATTTTTTCAGGTTCCTTTCTTAAGTAATAAAGACTCGAAAAATATTTAGTTTTTTATGGCGCTGTCATTAAAGCACAAATATGCGAGATTACTTCTAAATTACGATTTACACTACTACTAGACAAAAACTTTCATTATTGATACAAGATTTGTCGAAATCAAAATTAAAAACCTAACGGTTATTAAAAAAATCAAGATTTTTTTACATAAAATGATATTTTAATTCAAAAAGTATGTATTTTTAACCCTTAAATGCTCACTGTTGTATAAAAACAACATACAAACATTTGAAAAAAAAAATTTTTTTTTGTATGCTAGATATTTTTATTTTTCATTTATTATAATACCGATCTAGCATTAAATATGATTTTTTCGAAGGTTTCATTAACCCTTTCCATTGAAAAATCGTGCATTTAAGGGTTAAAAGTCATTAAAACACAGATGGAATGTGAACAAATAAAAACGAGGTAAGCAAAACTATTGAAAAAATATCTATGAAAATTATTGATATTCATTTGTAGTTAAAGGTTAGAAAATTTCGCTAGTACATATTTACCTGACATTCCTTGTTAAAATAAAACAATTTTTCAACCTAATTGATATGTCGCCGAACAATCACAATCTATACATATAAAAGTAATGTACTTTTGAATCACAAAATATGTAACATGAACTTGAATAATTTCTCCTAACTTTAGGAAGCCTGTTTATTATAGAAAGTGGAATTTATTATAGGTTTGCTAGAATTAGCTAACGCGCACCATTCCCAGGAAGAACATCTCTTGAAACTCGATTACCTGAACATTTTTAGAAATTCATATAAAACTGTTGCTCGCGACTTTAGTACGCGTGAAATTAAAAAATAATACCTAAATATAGCCTATGTTACTCAGTGATAACGTAACTTTTTAATGGTGAAAGAATTTTTGAAAT
Source organism: Papilio memnon (assembly GCA_003118335.3). Taxonomy (NCBI): domain Eukaryota; kingdom Metazoa; phylum Arthropoda; class Insecta; order Lepidoptera; family Papilionidae; genus Papilio; species Papilio memnon. Next base: position 2,393,370 of record LD688973.1, on the reverse strand, counting down.
CGGCCAAGTAGTTTTTGAGTTATTTCAGGATATACAAAAATAAAAAAAATACAAATTTTTCCTCTTTATAATATTAGTATACAAGATTACGCATCTGCTCTTACGGATGTCTGGGCAGCGGTAACTGCTATTGGCCACTTGTTTGCTAAGTTATGATATAAAAGCACAAAAAATAATAATTATTATAAGAGCAAGTGACCTTATCGCATGTGTGTGTGATCAGTGCGCCTGCACCTTGTACCTGTAGACCAGCACGCTGGCCACGCCCACCAGCAGGCTCAGCAGCAGCGAGCCCCAGACCAACATCTGAACACAATTATTATAACAATCATCCCTGAAAATCATACTAATATTATAAATGCGAAAGTTTACATGGATGATTATTAGAATTTGTAGCCTAAACTACTGAACGGATCTCTATGAAATTTGGTATAGATGTAGAGGATAGTCTGGAAGAACACATAGGTTACTTACTTTTGTTATTTTTTTAATTCATTCCGGCGGAATCGCGGGCGAAAGCCAGTTAAACCTTTTAATTTATTCAATTTTTAAACCACACAAACAACAAAATAATTTACGAGGGTTTACATCGTGAGACATAATACACAAACTGGTAGTATCTGGTTTATTTAATCACTTTACTTTCACATTTAATAATATTGTTATGACTAGCTGTTGCCCGAGACACCGTCCGCGCAGAATTGATTAAAAAGTAGTCTATCTGTTTCTAATATATTCTACATCTGTGTTAAACTTCATTGAAATACGTTCGCCGTTCTGGAGATGTCTTCTAACGTAAATACATCCCATCCATCTAAATTTTCACATCTTATTAATATTACAATCCTATGTTACTCATTAGACTTTGTAACTTAAACAGCTGAATAGAACTCACTGAAATTTGGTATAAATGTAGAAGAAAGTCATAAATTACACAAGCTACTTAATTTTGTTTTTGTAATTCCTTGCGGACAGAGTCGCGGGTGAAAGCTAGTTTATATTAGTAACATGCGAAAAAACCAAGAGTTAATTAAAGTGTTAGATTTGCGTTTAGCATGGAAACATTACCTTAGCCCTGGACGGTTTCTTGTCGGGTACTGCGGCTGGCTTGTCCGCGGTGCCGAGCATGCGCTTGGCGAGGCGGCGCTCCACGGAGCGGTCCCTGGTGGCCTTCAGCTCGCAGCGCTGCAGCTCGCGGCGCGCGCCCGCGTCCCCAGGCGCAGCGCCCGCCGCCGCGCGCGCCGCGCTCAGCGCCTCCGCCGTGCGCCCCATCGCCGACAGGATGCGCGCCTTGCGGTACAGCGCCTTCGCGTTCGCCGGCTGGCACGACAGCACGCGCGTCACCGCCTACATACACTGCCTTGTCACTGCCCCGTACTTCTCACAGTCTCTCTCTTAATTAATAGTGGGCCCCATCCCTCAGAAATTCAATAAATATACAGACATAGTTGACACTTGACTTGAAACATTTTTTACATAACCTCACTGACTTTATCGATAGATCTTCAAAACCACATGTCAATTAATTTAAATTAATTGACAATAGGTGTCATTAAATAACATTTAAATGTGTATATCTTGTTTTGTAACACTGTTTACTTTATTTTTATAAGATTAAATGGAAATTATTATAATTTAGTAAAATGATACGAGGTGTCGTACTAAACTTGACAACAGATATAGTACCTTTCAGAGAAAGTACCGGTGAAAAAAATTTGTTCACTATGCCTCGTCTATATATATTTTAAATGTCTTTGATCCCTTTACAAACTAGGACATAATCAACACAAGCCACTGGGGTTCCCTTCAACAAATACACCTGTTCCTTCACCGTAAGAACGTCAGAAATATATGAAATCCGAAAAACTGATGTATGAAGGTGATTAAACTTGGACTAAGGTGCGGTTCGGTCAAGCGTTTAACAAATGCACTACCAACACTCTTAACAGGTTTATTAAATCCTAAATCCTGGATATTAATGCTTAACTTCTATAGTTCTTTGTAGAGTTATATACAACTAGCGGTTACTATCGCCTTCACCAGCGTTAAATTAAAAAATAATATAGCTTATGTTACTCACTGTTAACATTGCTTTTTAATGGTGAATTTTTTTTTAAATAGTCCCAATAGTTTTTGAGTTATTTCAATACATACAAAAATACAAATCTTTCCTTTTTATAATATTAGTATAGAGCATTACTGTTCAATCAAACATCACCATATTCAAGTTTTGTCATACCTGTAGCGCAGCATCAAAAGCTCCAGCTTTCAGTTGTGCAGCGGCCATGTTGTTATGAACTCTGAGGCGTTCCTCCAGCAGTTCCTGCAGCGCGTCAGAAGTTTGCGTCAGCTCTCCGGAGGGCGTGGGTTCAGTAATACCCCCCTCGCTCTCGTCCAGCACGTCCAGCGCGCGCCGGTACAGCTGTATCGCTAACTGAGGTTCTCCACGACCGTACCACCAGTTGCCACGGGTACGACGACGAATACTAACAAATTGAATTACATTAAAAAAATAAAACAAAAATTAACTGAACCTAGAGAGTTCTGGAGAACTTATTTTTGACTAGTCAAAATCATAAAAATATAGGAGAAGCTTAAAAGCACAGTATAAAATTAAATTAAAAAAATAAGTGAATACTAGAACAATAAAGAAAGGTTAAAATCATAACTGTGGCCGGCCTTCTAACTTAATTTTTTTACTTAAAAGCATAGTTTAATAGAACAGTCTACTGTTTTGAGATTTAATATTATATGTTATTAATTACTTCATCACCATTGGTTTCATACTAATATTATAAATGCGAAATTTAGATGAACAGATGGATGCATGTTTGTTAGAGTATGTAGCCTAAACGGCTGAACGGATTTCGATGAAATTAGGTATAGATGCAAAGAGTAGAGAGAGGTCTGGGGGAACACATAGGCTAATTACTTTTGTTTTTTTTTAATTCCACGCGGACGGAGTCGCGCGCGAAAGCAAGTAACAGATAAATATCAAAATATTGTAACTATACATAGACTGATATCATAAATTAATAATGTCGTACATCATATATCCCCATTAGCATTGTGTAGTAAGCAATTTACACTGATAACAACTGAACCCAGTAGAGTCCTGTGATTTATTTAATAAAGATAAGAAGCAATTTCTCACAGTCTTTACCCAAATATACCGATTATTACAATTAAGGTCATAAGTTCAATTTCTTATGGTTATTAATAACTAGCTTTCGCCCGCGACTCCGTCCGCGTGGAATTAAAAAAAGCAAAGGTGAGTAGCCTATGTGTTCTTCCAGACTATCCTCTACATCTATATCAAATTTCATCGTAATCCGTTCAGCCGTCTAGGCTACAAACTCTAACAAACATCCATCCATCCATCCATCCATCCATCTATCCATCCATCTAAACTTTCGCATTTATAATATTAGTAAGAAGTAAGATTATTCTAGACCTTGGCCTTAATCCTACTGAATTCAATAATGCGTTTGAATCACGGAAAAAATCTAGTATTAGTAATGTGATGTACAAATTCTAGACTGAATAGCCTTGGGTTAGTTCTAAACATATAAACTAGCGATGCATATGACTGTGTTCCTATACTTCCTATACTTTACTGTACTTCAGTAATTTCGAAGTACAGTAATTTTAATGTGAAATAAATTCATTTTAGAAGTTGAACCGACAAAGTTATTTGACCTGATTAGCATAAGTTAAAATGAATTCCGGTACCACAACAGCAGCCGCTGTCAATCTATAAAAAGTGACAAAATATGCTTTAGTTAGCTGATTTGTCATGTTTTGGACGTTAGTTATGAATGTGGAGGGGTACATCGGTAGAGGTAGACCTAGAAAGAGATGGATTGATGGCGTGAAAGGTGACATGACCAAGAAGGGAGTGATGACTCAGATGACTCAGATGACGGATGACAGAGTTATTTGGAGGACGAAAACCCGGTGCGCCGACCCTACGGGAGTACGATAAGGAGGAAGAGATGATGATGATTTGTCATGTTTTTGTGTCATTTCCTATAGAGGTTTTAAATATTTTCCGACATAAATGAACACAACACCAGCTTGCTGGGCCAGATAATCTTGTAGCACTATAAATGTAAAATTACTACACTAAGTACAAAATCAATGACATGTTAGTTAAAATTTAAATTTGATACAATCAGAATACTTTGTTTAATCAATTGACAATGAACTGTGAAACAAACACGGCCTTGACACATTTTACATTGAGTTTATACAGAAAACAATACACTAAATTTATTGTATCTCTCATGCTTTAAAAAAATTAAGTTATCAATATGTTTATATGTAAATTTTGTAGTAGAAATTATAATAAAAAAATTGGTACATTTAATGAGAAAATTAATTTCCTACTCAATTTTATAAAATCACTCAAAATGTAATTAGATTAAGTAAGTATATACCCTATTTCCATCCTCTCCGCTATAGACAGGGTCTCATGCTCCGGCTCTTCAGACCAATCATGCAGTTCCAGCTTAGCCTCCAGCCAAGTATCAGGTCCTATGACAGAACCATCATATTTCGGTCCATCAGTTTCGCCTATCAAACCCAAACTCTCTCCGGGCTTCAAACCAGACTCTCCATAACCAAATCGCGGAGCCATGTGAAGGTTACATGCTTCCCCTTTGTACATAAGTGTCAGAGCTAAATCTAGACCTTGAAGAACCTGAAATACAGTGTTTGTAGTTAAAACACCTACTGTAAGACAAGTAGAATATGTGTTTAATTAAGATTGGTTCTGAATTATAAACAACTAGCTGTTGCTCCACGTGACATTAAAAAATAATATAAAACATAGCCCTATGTTATTGACAGATAAATTACCTTTCTAACGGTAAAATATTTTTAAAATAGGCCCAGTAGTTTATGAGTTATTTCAATACATACATAAATACAAATCTTTCTTCTTTATAATATTAGTATAGATCAATAATGACACATCAAATTTAATATGTGACTGTTATTATACTATTACATTTTTGTTGTTGTAATTATGTAAGACTTTTTTTCTACATTTCAGTATTTTTAAGCTTCAGTATAAACTATCTTATAATTAAAGATGTGATAATAGGTTAGTTTTATCAACATTTTTGTGGGTGCAATTTATATATAGCATGTGAATAAAATATTTCTGAATGGATCTTGGTTAAGATAACTGTTATGATAAACAATTGATAATCATTAAATATGTCTGTAAAAGTTATATATATACATAGCCTATGTCTTCTTCCAGGCTATCCTTTACACTTATACGAAATTTCGAAATACATTCATCTGTTTAGGGTACAAACTCTAACAAACATCCATCCATCCATCTAAACTTTCGCATTTATAATATTAGTATGAAGTATGATTGTAACATTTTATAGTCATACTTTGAAATCCCAAAAGGACAAAGGAACCAAGTAAACATAATCACTGTTAGAATGATAAGATAACAATATTATTATTTGTTTCATTAGGAAATGATGACAAGCCACAACTTTTATAAATCAGTATAAAATATTGCACACATTTACTTACTTCATTATCACCTACATATATTTTGACATGATCTCTCTTTTCAAAATAATCTTCATTGCTATCCTTGATTTTAATTTCGTAACTGATTCTGCAAATGTCGCCCCTATGTGGTCTTAAACCTTCGGAATCATCGCCTGATTTTATAATCTGAAAAAAAAAAAAAACTTTTATGTAAAAAAATCAAATCAAGAATATACTAGCACGATTGCACACTTCAAAATATTTACCTTTTTGAGAAGTGCACCAGATCCTAAAAGATCTTGCCATTCGTCTTTTTGCGTATCGCCTGACTTTTCTTTCTCCGCAGCAGCCGCCTCTGCCAACTTCGCTTCTTCGATTTCATGAGCCGCCGCAGACGCTAGGTCCTCGAATGAGCTACTCTCCGACTTGTCCACCATAGGCTTTTCTCCTTCGCTCATCTATAAAAAAGTCTCGTGATTTGCGTGTTAAATAAACGTCGTAAAATAATGGTGATTTTATCAAAGCTGAACGTGCAAACCAATACAATCTAACAGCAAATAATGTAAGTTAGAGCAAATACGCACCTTCAAAATTTATATCACGATTAAAATAGATTATATTTTTATAGAATCAATAAATTTCACACATTACAATATTTATGTATATCAAAATACGTGTACAAGATGACAATTCAACTTTCTGGAGTGGATTGACTTTTTGTTGACGAATTGTAATGAATGAAATATAAAATTGCAAATGAATGAATTTGTGATTTGAAAATCAAAATGTCAAAATCCCTGCACAGAAGCCACAGATTAACTTTTTAAGTAATGTCAGTAGAATATACAACCAACCTTTAATATAGAACCAAAGTTAAACACTATTCGATAATATGCATTTCTAGATGTTTTACTTAAATTACTAGTCAGTATTTTTTCTTAACTTATTAATTAATTAAAAAAAAATAAAAGCAAGCCCAGCTCCTATATATAGGTCTACCAGGATCATATGGCACCCGGCAATTTTAGGAACTAACGATGTCGGTTGAATACCAGGGTAACAGCGTCATATTTCGATAGGTTGTCAGTTCACTGCGCGTACTTCCTTTACAATTTGCGTTTTTGTATTCAGAGGATTTATATTTGGGGCATGTTTTGCGACATGAAAAATATGAGCTTCTTCAACTAATTTTGATGGGGAAAATCGCAAGCAGAAGACGCGTTAGAAGGAAAAGGAAGTATTGCCAGCGTCGAACAAATTTTTCGCTTGGCATAGGACAGGGACAGCAGAGCTGACGGCCAACCTCCATGAATAGAGAGGCATTAGGAGATTCAGAGGAATTTCCTTAAAATATGGAAATATTACCTTGCTGGTAACCCTTAAGGGCTTGTACGCGCCCCCTTGTCAATGTCAAAACTTATACCATAAGATCCTTGTAGACCTATGTGAAATTCGGTAAAATTCTGAATTTTCGTATAAGAAATTTCATAATTTATTGTGATGATAAAATACCAATATACAAGATTACAGTTTTAACTTCATACTTTTGTACAGTTATATATTCTTGAGAAGTTCGTGACTGAAGTAATTAGAATAAAATAATACTAAGTGCCTTTTCTACTTCGACTACCTTTTCTATTTACACTATCCGTAATGCAGAAATACGAAAAACTTGAGAAAATTGGGGAAGGCACATACGGGACCGTATTTAAAGCAAAAAATAAAGAAACTCACGAAATAGTAGCATTAAAACGAGTGAGGTTAGATGACGATGATGAAGGTGTTCCGTCGTCTGCCTTACGCGAAATATGCCTTCTCAAAGAACTTAAACACAAGAATATTGTTCGTCTTTACGACGTGTTGCATAGTGAAAAGAAGTTGACTTTAGTATTTGAACATTGTGATCAAGATTTAAAAAAGTATTTTGATAGTCTCAATGGTGAAATTGACCTTGATGTGGTCAAGTCGTTCATGTATCAGTTACTCAGAGGTTTAGCTTTTTGTCACAGTCACAATGTTTTACATCGTGATTTAAAGCCACAGAATCTCTTGATTAATAAAAATGGAGAGCTTAAGTTAGCCGATTTTGGCTTAGCAAGAGCTTTTGGTATACCTGTTAAATGTTACTCAGCAGAAGTAGTGACTTTGTGGTATAGACCACCAGATGTTTTGTTTGGAGCTAAGCTATATACCACTAGTATTGATATGTGGTCAGCAGGATGTATTTTCGCTGAACTAGCTAATTCTGGCCGACCATTATTTCCTGGATCTGATGTAGATGATCAACTCAAAAGGATTTTTAAATTACTTGGTAAGATACCTAGTTTACTCTTGTAAATTTGCTACTATTTTTTTTTCTTTAAATCAACTGTCTCATACAAAATAATTAACATTTATAACCATACTTTAATTTAATGAATGAACTGTTTTAGGAACTCCAAATGAAGATACATGGCCTGGTGTGACACAGTTGCCAGATTACAAGCCTTTACCAGTATACCAGCCTAGTTTGGGTATTGCGCAAGTTGTTCCCCGTTTACCAGCTAGGGGTCGAGATCTTTTAGCCAGACTGCTAACATGTAACCCAGCTTTAAGAATGCCTGCCGATGATGCGATGGCGCATGCCTATTTCCATGACCTCAATCCGTCTGTGAAGAACGACAGATGTTAACAATCAATACACCCGTACAAATGTACATCAGAACTATTATTTTGTGATAAAGACAAAGAAGTGTAGAATTGTGACAGTGAAACTTAAGTGATGTTTATGTTACAGTAAATGTAATTCATTGAAAATTATTCATAATTTTCAATAAATCACAATTACCATAACATATATTTTAGTGTAATTATTAATTTATTGAATAGTTTAATAGTAATTATGCAATTATATTAGTGTAGTGTTGGTATGTTCTTAACATAGAAGAATTTTCATAGTCCAGTTTTGTAATTTTTATCAAGCATAAGTAGCATCAACCATTTTACCGAATGTTACAGAATTGGAAGATTACAAAAATTGAAAATGTTTGGATATGGTAGGCTGTTAATTAAATAATTTCTTATATTTCAGCTGCCAATATTGTAGGGATTCTCTCACACTTGTTTAGCTTCATATTAATATTTTCTTGTAAGCATAGTAAATTCCGGCTCATGTATGAACTAAAAATGTGACCACTGCTCTTCGGCAGCAATAGATTTATGCAACAAGGGTAATAATAGTGTCTATTAATTTTCTTTATTGTTGTTAAAATTCTCTGCTAAACTAAATACTTTATAGGTTTTTAATCCAAAATATAGGTGCCATTTATTGACTTTCGAATTTCTAGTGAAATCAATTGACTAATCTTATGTAAAAGTGAATGTAATATAATTTAATTGTAATTTGTTCATAGTTGTGATCTCAATGCATTTGATAAATTTTAATATTGATGAATCAAATAACACTATGTGAGTTAATGTAATAAACATCTTTGTATAATACCATTTTTAGGGTATTTTAAGAATAAAGTATTTTACACGCAATAAATATTTATTACTCTATGTGTAATTTTATTATTTTAAAGTATTTTTTCTTTAAAAAGTAAAAAACATAACTTGGTCACTTCTGTATTATGTAAGGCCATTTGCAAAACAGGAAAAAAATTACATATATATTACAATTACACTTTAATCCGTTTTTACTTAAACATAAATTATTTAAATATTTATTCATTCATACTCATTCACATTCATTAAATACTAGCTTTCGCCCGCGACACCGTCCGCGTGGAATAAAAAAAAATAACAAAAGTAAGTTGCCTATGTGTTCTTCCAGACTATCCTCCACGTCTATACCAAATTTCACCTAAATCCGTTTACCCGTTTAGGCTACAAACTCTAACAAACATACATCCATCCATCACTGTCGAACAGAATAAATAGTATCCTATGTCCATCTACTGGCTGTAAGCTACCTCCTCACCAATTTTCAGCCATATCGGTAAAGCCGTTCTTGAGTTATAGTGTAACTAACACGACATTCTTTTATATATATAGATTTAAACACTAGCTGTCAACTGCGGCAATGTCTGGGAATACTAAAATAAAAAAAATTGTAACCTATGTGTTCAACATATTTTCAGTGAGATCCATTGTTGAGTAATGGAGATCATAGTAACAAACATTCTTTCATTCATCTAAAGTTTCATATTTAATAACATAAATTTTTAATATTTATTTTACAAACAAGAACTCTCAAAGACTTCCAAAATTTGTTATAACAGCTCAATACATTTCCATTTCAGCTCTTTTCCGTTTCCTATGACTAGCAACCATGTTAGCAGTGCTTAATGGACAGTCTCCTCTCTGCAGCCATAGCAATAAAGCCTTTTCAGTCACCGCAGCAGCCGCTGTGCGTTCCCTTTCACTTTCCGATAATGGTTGCAATGAACTAATGGAATCACTTGAAGAACTAGCGGATAATATCATACGAAACCTTTGCCTGAAAGTCTGTAATTTTATAAAAACAATTTATATGACACCAAAAACCTTAAAAATTATTGACTTATTAGTAGAGCATGCAACTTGACAATGTTTTTAAGTGCTATTTCAAGTAAAAGCCTCATACCAAATATCAAACATAGTTGTCATAATCTCAACAAAGAGGGGGTAACAAACAAAAATACTTACATTGATCAGGGTATTAGCAACTTCACCTTTTATATCATGTTTAGCTATATAACAGCCAAGTTCATAAAAATGTTGACCTAATTTATGCAAGTCTACTGTGCATGCATCTGCATTCAATATTTCTCTATATGCTTCTTTATATATTTTTGGCAGGTCAACACTAACCAATGGAGGTCTTCGGAAATATAGAGATTCCGCGAGCCACAAAGGTATTTCAACATTTGTTCCCATTTTTAAGTCATCTTCAGTCGATGAAGGATCTAAGAATCCTAGAAATTTCAAAAATTACAATAATATTGACTAAAAACATTTGAATAGGAAAATATTGTATTCTTAAGTTGGTTGTTACCCATTTTAGGCAAATCGTGTAGAAGTTTACAAGGTATTTTTTCATTAGTAACCAAAATATCCGATATAGATAAATAATTAGACTGGCGAGACATATTATTAGTGAGATATTTTTTGTTGTAACTTAAACCGAGTGTTAAATAGTTGTGATATGTAATAAACTTGTATTTTGGAGGGTGGATAAATCACACTTATATGTAACAAGTTTACAAGAAATAACAAACAAAAATAAAACGTAAACATAACAATCAATGTCAAATTTAATGCCTCACAGATAATTTATTGGCGAAATTGTAAAATGTTAAATAGACAGGCTAAAAGAAATGGTATTTTTTTGAGGCTTTGTGAGTTTCACCATTTTAACGATGGCGATATCACATGGTAGTGGTGGTGAGGATGAGGATTCAAACTAATATTAGAGATACAATTACCTGTGAAAAGGTTAGGTTCGAACGAAGCAACAACTTTTATTTCGCACATTTCCAAACAATGGCCTATCCATTTGATCATTTTAACAAAATCTTAATTATCATTATACATAAAAACCTGTAGGATTTTAATTTAGGACTTTATATTATACCTTTCTTCGAATTTCCCATTTTAAAAGATAAACTCTCTTGTCAATTTCAGTTTTTACTTAGATTTTATATTCTTTATCAAGCGTCGATTTCATGTCGGGTTGTTGACTAGTTTTTCCGTCGTATTGTTATTTGTGTTTAAAGATTGATTAGTAAATTTGATATATTGTGCTAATTTCTATCACCATATATTTATTGAATTATTTTGTGACTCTTCTTTTCTAACATGCGGTAGTTAAAGCATTTAGTGAAATTTTATTTTAGAAGCCGGTATCAAGGAAGAGCCCTCCAAAATGTCGGGGTAAGTTACACGCAAAAACAAGTAAACAAACAAAATAAGATAATATCTTGCAATGTAACAATTATTCTATTTCTTTCTTTATAAACTAACTGCAAAATAACTACATTTTCGTGGTTGTAATAATCGCCTCTAGTTTTTCTTATACCTCTTATGTTTTATACCAGTATTCTGTTTATGAACAGATGTGCACCTATATTAACTTTAATTGTTCAAATATGTATGTTATTTGAGCTCACAGTAAAAAAATGTGATGTTTAAATGTATTCACAATAATTTTGTTTCAGGAAAGCATATACAATGAAAGAAATGAAAACCATTGTGGATTATTTGACAGAACACAAGGCTTACAACGAAATAAAGGGTAGAAAGATGTGGGTTGATTTTGAAAGGTCAAAGGTAAGTCACATTGCAGATTCTTACCAAATTGAATGCTTACACTATTGTTGAAAAATTCACTATAAAGTTGATTTTGTGTTTCATTCCTTTATTTGTTGTTGTAAAACCAGGTATATTAATCTAAAGTAGTGTTGAGGTTGAATTTAAAATAAAAATTTCAAGGTAATTTCTCCATATTTTTTTTCTTTGTGTCTGCAAAGTAAATTAAAGAAACAGTAAAAGATAATTAAAAAACTTTGCATATGTAATACTGGCACCTTTAACATATTTTTTTTTAGGTTTTAGACCGGACATGGCAAAGTTTGAAAGAAACATTTCTAAAGCGTATTCTCCCTGATATTCATAATCCATATTATCAATTATCAGTGACACAGATCAGCAGTTTTAGAAATGGGTAAGTAAAAGAACATTATTAAGCATCAACTATTCTTTGAATTTTATCATCATTTGCTGTTGCTGCATTATCTGTAGGATAAAAAAAATATTAGGAGGGTATGTGTTCTTCCAGTAAGAAGTTAGATTAACATACTGACTTGTTTGCAAATTAATTGCAGTAAAAAACACATTGCATACAATTTTATGCATAAGTGAACATTTATAAATTATTAATTATACAACAACTTAAATCTATGTTTGTATATTTATTTGTGAGCAACCACAGTAGAAATTGATATATTTATTATTTATAATTAATGTTTAATATTTAAGGTATGATGTAGAAGCAAAGCTCAACAACAAACTAGAAATAAGGACTGTAGGTGAAGAATCAAACGTAGATAGTAAGTGTGTTTATGTTTCCCAATATATATTTTTTAAAATATTTTATAATAACTTTGATTATAATTTTTAGTTGAGCAGGCAATAAATACAGAACATCCCAGTACAAGCAATGCTAATGCAAGTGGAAAGAAATCAGGTGAGGATACAATAACTACAAAAACCGTACCCCAGCATAGATCATCAGCTGAAACTGTTGTAATTGATACATGTTATGATACCGCTGAAGATATACAAAAAGAGTTGGAAGGTATAAATTATGATGTGGAAAATAATAGCAATCAAACAACACAAAAATCATTACGCGATTTCATAACTTATTCAGAACCATTGATACCTGCAATCCAAGATGTAATTAATGATTTTGCTACCGATGAAGAGTCTGATCCTGTAACTAAAATGGATAGCGTCGAAAATGTTAACACTGGAAATTCTAAAGCCAATAATGAAACAACGGAGGCAATTGTTATTTCGGACACAGAAGATGTCTGTGATCAAAATGTATCACCAGATCAATCCGAAAAGAATGTAAACGATCAAGATAATGAGGTTACAATAGAAAACGAGGAACAATCGAATAAGACCGGGCATGTGACACAAGATGCAACAGAAACATCAGTTCAGGAAATCACATCAACGGAAGATGTTGTAAATGTCCAAAGCACTAGTGAACTTGGTTCAGAACACGTACTTTTTATTGATACAGACAAAAACAAAGAAATTGTCACTTCTAACAATGCAGAAGACATCGGAACAAATTCTATACAAAATGAATCAGAAAAGATAAACTATAGTGAGGAAATTATAACTCAAAATACAACTGGTAATACAACAGACTCAATAATTCCTAATAATCAAGAAGCTTTAAATACTCAATGCGAAATGATCAGTCAAACCAAAGATAATGAGTCTAAAACTACTGAGAATAATAAAGAAAATCAGTCCAAACCTACTGAGAATAATGAAGAAAATCAATGCAAACCTACTGAGAATAATAAAGAAAATAAGACCAAACCTACTGAGAATAATAAAGAAAATAAGACCAAACCTACTGAGAATAATAAAGAAAATCAGTCCAAATCTACTGAGAATAATAAAGAAAATCAGTCCAGACCTACTGAGAATAATAAAGAAAATCAGTCCATATCTACTGAGAATAATAAAGAAAATCAGTCCAGACCTACTGAGAATAGTAAAGAAAGTCAGTCCAAACCTACTGAAAAAGATAAAGAAACGCAATTTAAAAGTAATGAGTCAAATAAAAGGAAACGGGCAACTTCTCAAGGTCCAGCAGTTCCAAGAGGTAAAAGGAATTTAATTAAAAATTCAAAGCATATGTCCGTATCTGATACTGATGTTGGAATTAAAGAAAAACAGAAAGACAGTAAGATGGTAACAAAAACATATTCAAAACCAAAGCCTAAAAAATTAAAAATGTCCGAAATGGAAAAGAAAGAGGAAAGCATACCTGACAGAAATACAAAGGAATTAGAAAAAGTGATGGAGATCAATGAGGATGAAATTCCGGCCACAGATGTAACAAAAATACAGCCTTCAAAGAATTTCAGACCTGAGATTGAAAATCCTTGCTTAAAAAGTGTCAGCTTGTACGAAGAACAGTTTACATCTACCAAATACGGCGAATCAAGTGACGCAGGTGTACCAGAAACCAGAGATAGGCAGAAAGAAAATAATACGGAAACCAAAAATTCTGATAATGATATATTACAGTTAACATCCCACTCAGAATCGCACTCAGAGATTGAACGTAAAAGAAAATCTCCACCGGTACGCAGAGCTCCCACTAAATCTGAAAGGGAGAAAGTATTAGCTAATGTGTTTGGATTTTCTAGCGGTAAGTTATAAAGCTTTCAGTGTGGCATGGGTTGGCATTTACAGTTAAGTAGATAGCTATTTTTCTTAAAACACTATCTTCTTAAATAAAGTTACAAATTATTACAATGGTTTTTATTAATTTTAAAAAGTATTAAATTTTGAAAATGCACGTGTTTTTAAAAAATAGATAAGTCATATTATCAATGTGCATTATACTTCTATCTTGAAGCTTAATGTATTGTGTAATGTGACTTAAACAATTTGCTTATACGTTTAAAGATGTGTGTTTATACTTAGCCGTATAATAAATAAATAATATTTTTAAGGTGCAACGAGATACGGCCGTAAACGACGCATAAGTCATCATAAATCAGCACCTCGACAATCACGGTAAGAGAAATATTATCATAGTTCTATGATGGTAGGCAGAGAATATGGAGCACAAGAGAGGCAAAAATGTAAAATAAGTAAAACTAGCTATTGCTCGGGACTTCGTCCGCTGTGGAACTTAAAAGAAATAGTAAAAAATATAGCCTATGTTTCTCACTGATATTGTAGCGTTTTAATGGTGCAAGAATTTTTAAAATAGGCCCAGAAGTTTTCGAGTTGTTTCAATACATACTAAGATACAAATACATACTCTATATAATACTGGCTGTTCCCTTGCGGCTTCATCCGCGTGAAGTTATGAAAAAAAATATTTCATTGTTTACCAACATTTGTCAAATTATCAATTGCAAATGTCAAAATGACATGACATGA
>LD688973.1:2360216-2375238 GCA_003118335.3 Papilio memnon | reverse complement strand
TTAAATAAAACTAATTCTCGAATGTTTGACATTGTTTTATACCATTCTCTTTTATTCCATTAACAATAGAAATGAGCAACCACAAATAAGTAAGAAGTCAATATCGAGTGCCCCGCGGACACCAGAAAAAATGAAGAAAAATGAATTAAACACCTCTAATAAATTGGAGAAAGAACAAAATGTGGAGAAAATGGCTTCAGGTGATGTTGAAAACAATGCATCCCCTACTACTATGCCAAGACGGGTTACAAGAAAATCCATGAATGCTCTTCGAGGTGAGTTAAAATCGCATTTAAAATAACTGCCTTTTGTACTGTTTACTGTGTGCTGAGTTTGACTCTATGCGTGGATTTTATATAAGAAATATTCATTAAGTTAAAACGTCGATAGCTCCTTTCGCGAGCAATGAATGTGCGGTAGTGCTACACTATTGACTCTCAGGAGAGTTCCTTTTAAACGTGTTCAATTCGTCAATAACATCCTACTAATATTATAAATTCGAAAGTTAAGATGGACGGATTCGAATGTTCGGTTCTTTGGTAGAGTTTGTAGCCTAAACTGACTTTAAACTTTTTAATTCCACGCGGACGGAGTCGCGGCCAGGATCTAGTTATCTATACTGTCAAAAAAGCAAAGATTATGATATTGGTGTTTCATCTTTTAAGTAACAAATAGTTGTTATTAAACAAACTTTAATGCTATTTTAGGTTTATAGGTATCAAGTTAATTTTTTAATGACTTTCCTCTATTGTAGAGAGCACTGAAAGTAAAGTAACTACAAGAACGAAGAAGGGCAAAGAGCCGCCAGTTGAAGAGGCAGAGGATGAGACGAATGTGAGATACAAGTTCCCTTCTCCGCCGCGCTCCGTCAAGAAGGCCACGAGATCCACCGCCAACAAAATGAAACGTACAAAAACTAAGAATACATAGTGAGTAGTGATATTAATGTCTACCTATATGATTTACAATCTGTTCATTTTAACATACACAATTGAATAATCAGATTTTTGCAGTTTTTTCGCATTTTTATCCTTTTAATGTTTGTTAAAACAATCTACGATCTGGTCATTATTCTATGATAGTATTTCTAGTTGTATCAAAGATTAAGTCGAAGTATCTTAATCAAGAAACTTTTTGCATTTATATACTTTAATGGTTGTTCTCTTTTTACTTTATTTATTTATTTAGGGACGCAATCTTATTAGAAATTTCCCTTTGTATAATTTCTTGTATCACATATCAATGATCCGATCTGATGTTTTGATTTACTTTTAATGATAATTATTAATCGCGGTATGATTTTTAAATTATGCTAAAGTGAACAGGAGTTTGTCACAAAAATGAAATATCTTAATTTTGAGAATGTTTTTCTTTTCAAAAGTATCAGGATATTGATTCGATTATATACATTTTATTGAATTATTAATTAAGTACACTTAAAGGTTGGAATTGTATAAAATATATCTTCAAATTGAATTGTACCATGCAGATATGAAATGACAGTACAAGTAGATTTACTGTAGTGATATAAATGATATTTATTTGTATTAACTTTTATATTTTACTGTGCATTTATATTTCTTCGTATATCTTAAGACTCGAAAAATTATATAATACAAAATCCTGTCGTATTTTTAGCAACTTTAGATGTAAGTACCCATCTTGAAATAATGACGTAGTATGATTTTTTCTCTGTACTGTTCGTATGAATGGGATTAGGTGTGTAATTGTGTCAAATAAATTGTTTTAGAATCAAGTTTTTTATTTCTTCAACATATTTGAATCTTTCACTTGAGAGGTTAAGTAGCATGTTAAGTGTGGTTTGGTTTTATCCATATCTGGCTTAATGCTTGTATGCTTTGTAATTTTGATATTAAAAGAATGAATGGAAAAGAGTGTGGTAAAAGGTATTTTGTGAAAGTTAACACCCGTTCCTCTGCAATTTGTCGTATGAAAGTACACTCGCTAGACGAGGTGGTAGTGAAAGTGTTAAAAATAGACTAAACTAGGTGTTATATGGCATAGTAATCAGATTTATAATTAAAAAGTGTGCATGATTTTTCAGAATGGCAATATTTTTTCGTTAACCACATTTTTAAGTGTTTTTTTCACTGAGACATGTAACGCACAGTAAATAATATTGGCTTGATAAAATATACAAAAATATTCGATCGTCATCATTTCCATGGCACCTTATTTTTACTGATTGTAATTAATATTTGTTAATAATTTATAATTTTGAGGTTTTTTATAAGTTAAACAAGGGTATATTCATTTTGTTTTCAATTATTATTTTGCACGCATTTTTCTCCCGCGGCATGGTTTTATAATTTTGTAACACCTATGACGCTTTTCCTGCTTGTTCGCATGCCATAACCATTTTTTCATATTTAACAGCGTCAAGAAAACCGAGGCAGTTACAACGTTGGATGCCGCGATATTGAACACTATAGAAAGCAGTCAAGGGTACCAGGACTCTGATGTAAGTCCGCCAAAACTACTTAGAAAAAGAAAATTAAGAAGAAACACGTTAAGCGACAAAATTAGACCAATCAGTCGGAAAAATAATCGCAGGAGGAGCCAATTGAATTATTACGAAATGTCCGATCAATCGAGCAACTCATGTCCAAATCTTTGTTTGATATCAAAGTCAATACAAAAGGAAGGATTCAGTTCTAACTCCGATATCTATAGATCGGAGTCGTTACAGTTGTTGATGCCGAAAGAGAAAACGAATATTGGAATTAACCCAACAAATGCAGTATTCAATGCATTCTCAGAGCAATTAGAACGAATATTAAATAATGCTAGTAAAAATATTGCTGAACTACCTTCTACCGAGAAAGATTTACTTACACTTGGAAATATATCTAATGGTAATAGTTCCAGCAATGTGTCTTTACCCCCTTCTCCAATTCTATCTATTGTAGAAAACTTATCCATCGACAAAAATTCTTTGAATGGTTTCTTCGATGATAATGTACGTGAACATCAAATAGAAAAATGTAATAACAACGATATTTTAATAACTAATGAAGACCTGACGATGGTGTTAATGGGACAGGATTGCGACAACCAAGCTACAACGTTAAATAATGCAGAACAAAATAACAATCAAAACAGTGAAAATGCGATGGACACGGATTCTATCTTAAATAAATTGTGCACAGTTAATTTGAATCAAGATAATCCTACAATATCAGACAGCTTACACCAACAGATACGTAATCTGCTTTTAGAAAGTACGAAAAAAATACAATCAATACAAGTTATAGAGCCAAGAGAAAGCAGTGCAATGGATGTAGATACTGGCATAGTAGTTAACAAGAACAAAAGATCAAATAAACGTTGTTCTACGCCACTAAAGCGCCTAATCAGTAAAAAGACAAAAAAGAAAAACCCCCGCATAGAAGCATTTATCGAAGAAGAACATACAAATTCTTGTTCACAAAGTGCGAGGAGATCGTGTCCCCCGTTAACATGTAATTCATCTAACATGGAATATTTAAATCCAGAATCTGCCAACCAAACTAAAAAACCGAGAAATTCAAGAGGTAGAAAGAAAAAAGAGGATATAATCAAAGTTAAAATTCTCAGACCTAAAGCTAGAAGTCATTCGAGGGAAATTTTGAGAAGACAAGATAAGAATAGGGAAACCAAATCTGTACATGGTGATAGTGGAATCAATGAGACAGAATCCAGTATACATCAGCAGTTAGACAAAAGTGTGGAACTTATACATAACCATTCTGAAACATGCTTACAAACAGATGAATGTTTAGATAATAGCGTAGAATACGTTGAAAGCCACAAATCTCTCATATGCGTTACTGATTCGGATCTTTCTAATAACATTGAAGTTGAGAGTCAGGCGGGTACTGACTTCGTCAAACACAGACAATGTGATCTTTTAATAGGTGATATTGCTGCAAATATTTCGTGTAATGGTAAGTACAGATGTTACAATTTTTTTGTAATTTTTAATTAAACTTGTGTTCTAATAAATATATATTATATTAATATTATTTTTAAAGTAGGATCAACCACAAATATCTCTTATCTAAAGGAATTCACTTTCTTTTGTTCAACTTTTTTTTGTTTGCAGTTATCCAAACTATTCCAGCGATTGTAAGTGGTAATGAGACATTACCAGTGCTAAGTAGGGAATCTCCCAATAGCCTTATAACAGAGGATCTATCTGAACCAGATCAAGAACAAACTTCTGATAGAGCTTCAAGATGGTATCTTTTGTCTGAAGATGAAAATACAAACACAAATTTTCCTCAAAATCTTGACTTTGGATCCGATCTCGATAAACTATTTCCCGTCGCTTGTGCTGTACCCAATTTATCCACAATAACAGAGATGTCTAAGGAGAACGACAATAAACCGGTAGACCCGGACGGAGACACGAGGAATGATCTACTTTCGCAGAGTCTTTTTGATAGTAATTTTTAAGTTTTTAGATGCAACTTGAGACTATTTTTAAAAGAAAAAAAGAGTATTAATTTTAACAAACTTCAATAAATGTCATTTAAATATTAATTTGTTCATTATTTCCCTATGTTCAAAGTGTTATTTTCTTGAGTCATTCTCAGCTTAAATCCTAAATGTTGTTGCTACCTAGGTTACATGGATGAAACCATTACCATTGCATGCGACGGTTAAAGTTGATTCTACACAGATTTAACGTGGATAAAAGAAACTTCGTCTTATGCTACAGTTAGTAGACGCTAGCTTACCATATTTGTAAACCTGAAAGCAAGCCTATACGCAGCTTTTGTATCCTAAAATTATAGCTTAGTGCTTTCCATGGCCTTATTGAATAAAGAAAGAAAATCAGAAACAAAGTTCCTATGTTACATGCTCTTTGGCACTTTAGTTTTTTACTTGGGTTGACATTGACAAGAGATAAGACATTTGAGTTTAATTTGACATTGATCGTTTGTTATTGTTGTTAAAATCCATTCCCCTTTTACAAAAGGTGAAAATAAAATATATTACATTCTACTGACAAATAAAATAAGAAGACCTTTATCTTGATTTTGTGCAATGTAACAAGTTCCTAATTTTACAAAAATGCGACAGATGTTACCACTTTGTATTACAATTAGGGACTGTTTCGTATTAATTTTATTAATCATATTTAATACAATCCATGTAACTGATATGGGTGAGTACGTGTTTTAATTATAACCAAATTTCTGATTCTTTAAGATAGCCATATCTATATGTAATACTCTTAAAAAATTCATAGTACAAGAAAACTGGCACCAGTGTAATTTCCTCATTTCTATTCTACCTTTTAAAAGTGCTGAATTAGTTTTTTTATGGATTTTTCAGTATTCTATAATTTTGGTCTATAATCATTACTCTTTTAATTATTTTATTGTAGCTAATAATAACATGGATATACAGAGTAAAGAGAATAAATTAAAAGGAGATACAGGAGATAAAGCTATTAACTTCAGTGGCAGTGATGATTATTTGAAAAGTTGTCCAACATTAGAACAAGAAGTTCCTGATTGTGTTGTACTCAATTATCCTTGCATAACTTGTGACAGAAGTATTGACTGTGTCTATGGAAACTTTTACAATTATACTTGCTTTGTAAAACCAAAAATTGTGTGCAATGTAAGTTCTGTAATCCTGTAAATAAATAAATAAATGGTCTAGAGCTATGTCTGACAATTTGTCTTACTTTTAGGGTTCCAAGACTTTTAACAGAACATCAATGTGTCGCTTTTGCTATCAAACGGATAAATGGGAACATCGTTGTGATCAAAAAGCGAATTGCAATTCTTTGGCATCGCCTTTGAAATATTATACGTAAGTAAATTGAAATGTATTCAACTCAAATTCAATAAATTACAATATCAAGTTAATTTGTGTTTTCTGTTCTAGAACAAACTGTACAGTGTCAGATGACATTATTTGTTTGGGTAAACGAAGATTCTTGAAGAAAATAAGATGTTCATGGACAGCTGGGACACGTTGGGGCACAGCCCTTATACTTGCGTTGACATTGGGTGGTTTTGGTGCAGACAGGTTTTATCTCGGTCATTGGCAAGAGGGTATAGGAAAGCTATTTAGTTTCGGTGGATTGGGAGTGTGGACATTGGTTGATGCTTTGTTGATTGGAATCCACCACCTTGGGCCTGCTGATGGATCATTGTATATCTAAGACTTATGATAGTTAAGATTAAATAAATTTTCAAAGAGTTAAAGTGGTAAACACAATTAAAAAGTTACTACCATTCTTGTATGCATCAACAGAATACTTTTGTTTAAAACCTTTATGAATATAGTTTAAAAAAACTAATTTAGAAATAAAAGCTTAAAGATATAGTTAGTTAATTTATTGTTTGTAGTTTGTGTTCTAACAAATATTACAAGATTAAAGTTTATGTAAATGGAATAATTATTTGTTAATTTTGTTTATATAAAATCACAATGCCAAAAATAGTTTTTAAGTATCTCTTAAAATTACAAGTAGCTTAGTTATTATTTTTAAATCACAAATTCTGCATTAAGCACAATTTTCATAAACCAGCTTACAGAGAGCACTTTTGTTGGAACTTTTTGGAAAGGTTATATTTCTTTCTTCTAATATATTCTTTATCTGAGTCACTGTTAGTTTTTCAACAGATTTGTTTACTATCATTTCCTGCACCAAAGTTTCGTTAATATCCTCAGTTTTTATTTTTTTATTAGTATTACTTTTATCTGCATTACATGATCTTTTAATTGATGATACTCCGAAAGGACCAAACAACTCTTCAAATACATCTTCCCTTATAACCTGATATACTTCAGGCTTTCGTGTTGTTGTATCAACAAAGGGCTCAATAAATGTTTCTTGTAAGGCCTTACCTTCTATAGCTCGATATTGAGACTGCAATTTAGGATTTTCAAACATATCAGCTTTGTAATCAAAAAGTAAACAATTCAAAATTTTATTCATTTCATCTTTCTGTTTTTTTTGTATAGTTGGGTTTTCGGATTCATCTTTAAGTTGAGGTATGTCTCTTACATTTTCGGCAAATGGTATGTGAATAACATCAAAACCAATTTCTATTTCTAGATCCAAAGGCTTAGTGCAAGGGGCAAGAGCTACTATGTTTGGTCTTGAATTGGCTCTAGTGCACAACATACATATAGCAACAGTTTTCATCTCATCGCAAGCTTTATGCAAAGCTTTAAATGCTACTGTTGACCCTTCAATAACAGATTCATTTGGGTATAAAAAATATCCAGTTTTCAGAAACCATTTCTCCTTGCATAATTTTACAGCGGGTTTGAAACCTAACAATTTTAACATAGGAGGTCCAAATGGATTACTCATTTCCTCCTTTTCTTTTTTAGTGAACTCTATTCTTTCACCACCATATTCTTGACAGAATAACAGTTCTGATTCTAATAAGGGAAGCTCTTTAGATTCTCCAGTAACTTCATCATCACTGCCTTGGGGAGATGCAGTAGCATTAACTGTAAG
Source organism: Papilio memnon (assembly GCA_003118335.3). Classification (NCBI taxonomy): domain Eukaryota; kingdom Metazoa; phylum Arthropoda; class Insecta; order Lepidoptera; family Papilionidae; genus Papilio; species Papilio memnon. Next base: position 2,367,743 of record LD688973.1, on the reverse strand, counting down.
TTTTGTCCTCATTGTCACTCTTGTTACCGGTTCATTGGTTTTTGCATCTATATTTGATGTTTTGTGATAAGATTGATTTGATTTTCTTAATAAGCTATAAACACCTACACCTATAGAAAAGCCAGGGCCAATTTCAAAAGACAATTTGGCTAGAGCTATGTGCCGATGAGATTGTTGATGCATCATATTCTGTATAATATTGGGATCCCACACTGCTTTTGGCAGGGTGTACTCCTGAGACTTATTAATATCAATTAACATTTCTTTGTAGAATTTGTCAATTGGGTAATCATCTGATGAAATATTGATAAATGTGATCTTAGTATAGGATCCGACTAAATTTACAACTCTATCAAGAGTTCGTTTTTGATCAGTTTTTATAGGTGGATTATTCAATTTTGATAAAATAAGAACAGTTTGTGAGGACAGTTTCTTTTTGAAATCCTTGAATATTTCACTACAGTGCCATAAAACCTCCGATAAAACATACTCTTTGGCTTTGCCATAAGATGGAATGTCCATTGCACGTAATTTATTATACCCTGCTAGGGTTGGGATATCCATTGATATCACATCAATAACATTGTTAGAGTTTAAGTCTGTTTGTGTTTGATCTGTCCCGTAAAGGCAAACTCCTACATTGTGAGAGTTCGATGATCGCAAATACTGCCTTATCAGTAAACATGTTGCTTCTTGTGCAACGTTAATTGTATTCAAGTCTTCCATAGCATTAATAAGTATAATGGTACCTGGGCTTCCTTCCCATTTCGCTGACTCCTCGATTTCATCATCTGAATCCATGCTAGTGATTAACTTGGAAAAACCTTTGTTAAAAGTATAAAAGTGATAAACCGTCCCCTTCCCGCCTTATATTTATTTTTAGTGCAAATAATTTGACAATGTCAATCGTGACGCTGCAACCCAAAAGTCCCTAAAAATAAAAAAGACGATAAAAGCATAAGTTTATAAAATTGAGCGATGTTTTCAAATTAATTTAAAAAGTTATTTAATAAATATAACAAAGGCTAAAACAGTTAAATGCTATAAAATGTGTTACGTCCTTGAGAGTTGATAATTAACATATAAACACCAAAATCTGTGTACAATTTAAATTTTCTCGTATTTTCTACTACATTGAGTAATGAAGGAATTAATAACAAAAAATAATTACTAAATTATGAACGAAAAATGGTTGGGTAATTACAACACATATTTAGAAAATAAGAACCCTACAAAACTGCCTATTTATCCATTTACCATCACATAAGGAAAACATCTATGTAGGCAGTATATGTCATGATTACAATGGTCTATGGTTGGTCTACAGATAGGAAAAATAAAAATCATAGAGTAAATAATTGACCTAGAGTTAATCGAAGAACCCAAGGATCTTATAAAATAGGATGGATGAATTAGACTTAAATTCAGTGCCGGTTTTAGCGCTATCTGCACCCTGGGTGAGATTTCTACGGCCAGGGCGGTGGTAGCGATAGAACTGCTTCCTAGGGCAGGCAGGCCGTAGAAATAGACCCTTACCATACTTTTGAGTGGATTAACAGGGTCACGTGAGACTATGTAATCCGAGATACTCCTAAAATTATATATGGTTTACCATATTTATAATACAACGCTATAAATTAATTAAACATTGCACATTATAACTATTCTTTCGAAGATGTCTGATAAGTCTGACTTCTTACTTTGTAATCTCACATAAATAATTATTAAATATCATGCGTGAAATAGTCGTAATACACTTTTCTGTTTGTCAGATGATATATGTAAGGGTAGGATGTGATTAGTGTACCAGGGTGGAAAGAGAGCATGATTTGGTTCGCATCGGTTATTTCAGTGGAGGCGGAGGCGAAAGCGTAAGCCTGCGCACTGCTCCCGTGAGGAAACTGCTGCGTCGCCCGTCATTCGTTCGCGGGGGTACAGCGCGACGCGACCTCTATTTGGTAGAGGGACGGTATTTGACGCTCTCTAAGGAAAAGAAGGACGGGAAAATAGACACCGTCGCGGTTAACGCGAGTTTCTACTGGGAAAGTACGCGTGCGCGATAGAGCGCGTGCGCGGTGCCACTTGCGCGCGACGACGAGCCGGGAGCATGCCAGGAGCACGGCGCTGCCGCGCGTAGCGAGCCACGCCGTGCGCGCTATCGCCATGGGTTGCGCTTCGTCGGCCGAGGAACGCGCCGCTCTGGCGCGCAGCAAGCAAATCGAAAAAAACCTGAAGGAAGATGGCATTCAGGCCGCCAAGGACATCAAGCTGCTGCTCCTTGGTAATGGAGCCTGTTTCTCTCTCTCTATCTCTCTCTGACTTTTGATGCATAGCGCGCGCACTTCGGACGGACCCTATCGACTGCGGCACATCGAATCGGCACGAATCGACAATGCTTCTGCTTGTTGATTCTCTAAATGATTACAGTTATACATTTTTATGCAAAATCCTTAAATACTTTCAAGACCACCTTTAAGAGTTTTAGGCCATTTAAAACTTGTAGGAAAGGAATTAGAAAAAAATGTAAAGAATGCTAATGACTATATGGTACGATTACGATGAATCTATGTAGGTGATATTAATAAGGTGAACAATACGGAAGTACCAATTTGATTTGGTACGAAATTAGGGGTGGAAAAAATGTATTTAGGTTGGAGTTATGTTTATTACCAGGGATAAAAAATTCGTTAACATGCCATTCTACCTCTCTTAAACCGTAGCTTTAAGGAACATGGAAAATGTAGGTTAGGTCTAAAGGTCTGCAGGTTTATTGAAAGTGCTCAGGTCACTATATATTTTTTCAGTTACTTAAATAAACTTGTTGCTGTTGATAGTTTTGCGCCATTACCAATATTATACATAACATCCTTAGCCATAACAATAGGGTACATTTTAAGAAAGTGATTACAATTAACTTAATTGTACCTATGGCTTGAATTAAGTGTAATATTGCGGAGAGGGTTTTAAGATTTTTTGACTGTAATAAAGTATTGAGGTTTACCTATACAATCTTATTCTATCTTTAAATATTAAGTAACTAAATTGATTTTTAAATAATAGTTTTGGTTAGAAAATCTTTTATTTTACGATAGTAGATGTATAAAGTTTTGGTAAAACCATATTTTGTTCTCTTTCGTGTATGAATTCGGATTCACGCATGTGTGAGCGAGCCCGAGCGAACGGCGCCGAATGCACACGAACGTCAGTCGAGCGGGGCGCGGTCGCCGTCAGTCGTCACGGAGTGGAGCTGGTGCTTGTCATCCGGCCGCCATTATCTCATACGGATTCATAAAATCAATTAAAGTTACGCTGCCGTTACGCGTTTCAGTGTGAAGTGGATTAGAAAATTGTGAAAGTTTTTATTGTGCGGCCATATTCCTATCTTAGTGAGTAAATCGGAGAGTGTTTAGTGGTAGGTTTAGGTTACTGTGTTGGGTGCTGACATTGTGTAGGGTGGCTCCGGTGAAGTCGGGGCGACAGGACGCGTGTGGAGCGTATGCAGAGGGAGCGGTGAGAGTGCGCCCGGCTCGGGAGTCGGGGCGGTCGGCGGCACAGGCACACCGATAGCTGCCAAAATGGGTTGCGCTCAGTCGGCAGAAGAGCGCGCCGCCGCTGCTCGTAGCAAGGCAATCGAAAAGACCCTGAAAGATGATGGAATCCAAGCATCCAAAGATATTAAACTGTTGCTGCTAGGTACGGTGTCTCATTATTCAGTTTTTCACGCACATGGCCGCACCCATGTATTGAATTTGCACTCACAAACGTTATGTTTGCGGTGGTAGATTATGTATTTGGAGTTGTTATTTAGTCGTCACAATATGTCAAAAGGGCAAAAACATTGCTAAATTGCTATTCGTAATTTTATTACCACCACAAAGTGTAAGTTACGGCGGAAATTTAAAATAAACAGGTACCTGCTTTGGCTTGGTAACTTATTAGTATTCCCTGAGTAAATGAACGCGCCAATTGCTTTCATAAATAGAGAGTTGGCAGTTTTGTTTCTGCCTTGAATATTTCAATCTGAAATATATTTATTTCTTTAATCTTATTGGGAATCCAAAAGGTTTAAATATTAAATTAAACATGACAGATTTTCCTTAGAATTAAATAACCATGCTATGGAAGGTTAGTAAAGAAAGCTATAAACTATGTAAAGTTCAATTACCTTAGTTATCTGATTAACATATGCATGCCAGTAAGCAGTAACAATATAACATCTACTATTCTTGTTAATTGTTATCTGTCATTAGATTTCACTGTACTCAATAGTTCAGTTTGTTTTATATGATCCTAACAACATAGTTTGATACATGTTAGATAAATTAATTTATACTTTTATTAGATCATTTATTAGAATGTAAAATGCAAGAATGAAATGTTTACCATTTATACAGTCTGTTGTTGGAAAATCTCTATAGTTACATTACTAATATGAAATAAAAGTATGTTTAAAATTATCATCAGTTACTATTAAAATCTTGACAGTATTGTGAATATTTAAATGTAATTGAAGGAAACTATTAAATTAATTAATTGATGTTAAACAATGTCAACTATGGATATATTTTTTTAACAATGTATGTTCGAAAACAATGGTGAAAGGATATAATAATACACTTTATAAAGTTCTCAAATCTCGAATTATGGCCATGGCCATCCACAACCCTTGGTATAGAATCTTGTGTTCTACAATACCAAAAAGTGGTTTGTAAGACACTAGAAATTGGTAAGAGAAAATCTTGTCACTGCAAACTGCTAAAACTTAATAAAAATCATTAATATGTCATTGGTTAAAACAATTAGTTTTATTATGACTGAAGCATCCAAGATATGATGAATATGGTGTTCCATAATCATTACAAAGATTGGTTTTACAGTCTTTTTATGATTGATCATGACTAGACAAAGTTGTTATAACCGGTTTTGACAGTATTTACTATAACTATTTCAAATGTGACTGGTCAATGATTAATAATTATAATTATGAGGATCGGTATGATGAATCATTCCAATAAATGCTACATGTCTGAACTTGTTAACATGGACATACAGCCAATCATTAATTTAGCTAATTATTAGAGTAGTAATCATTACTAATTTAATGCTACAAAATGTAATGAGTTTGTACTATTTACTTGTTACAGAAAATGAAATTAGAAGGTGTATATAAAATAAAATATGACATTATATTATGAATTTCAAAGAAACAAGATCTCTTTTAAAGCTTGGTAAAAAAATCCTGAATTCATTTATTTTTCCTTCCTCATATTTTGTTATAAATTGTCAATACAAATTATGAGCCATGTTAACTAGTATATTGCTAGCTAGCTTATTTGTTAGTAACTATTTAAATCTATAAATTATTTAACAGACTAATGGTGTGTTAATTATTTAGGTGTCAAGCCATGGTGCCAATTCAGAATTCATAAACTGGCCATCTCATAGTGTTTCAAGGGTTAAAATAATCACATAAGTCAAATATAACTGTTTTTCCTAAATTAATTTAAATGAAAAGGTATCGAACAACAACAAAGGTAACCATGCACATTAATTTTATATTTGAAAATAATACAAAAAAAAATAGAGATCTCTTAATAATTGCTTTATGTGGTAATTTTATTGTTACAAAAGTTGTTTAACAACTTTTCTTATTAGAAAAATGTCACATAATTGATTCATAAAATTTTAATACTGCATAATTAAAAATAATCATCATGGAAAAAGTGAAGCTTGTAATCTTTGTTCTTCTAGGAGCCCAATAGAGTAGGGACGGCGGATCTTTACATATCAATAGGCATACCATCATTTCATCAAATAATTTTGATTAATTATTGAGAACATTCCGTAGCATAGGTATCACTTGCATTCACTGCTCATAATCTACTCACATCACAATGACGTGTCCAAAATATTGTATCGCGTGCTGTCAATGGCATCCATGCCAATAGTTCGCCATCCCTGCCCTAAAGTCTAGGTTATAGGCAAGATTGCTATGTCCAGTAACCAGTGATAATTTTCGCAAGTCGAAGTATCACGTTTGTTTTGTCTCAACTCGTTATTTATAAGAACTTGTTATTAGAATACTGATGTTCAGATCGTGCGGGCTTCGTGTTACCGTCGATATGGCGTCGGATGTACCAGACAGCTCTCGTGACTGTCGGCGAGGTAGATGTTATCGCGATGATGCCACAAAACGCGCCTCTTAATCGCCTCTTCGGCTTTGATCGATAAAGTAAATGGTACAACGAAAATATTGATGTTTAAAAATATTATTTTTAATTTTCTGTCGAATTTCTATGGAGTTTTCGAGTCATTTGATTAGATCGAAAAGAAGCTTTTATTTTAACGAATTTAGTTTCAAGTTGTGTTTTACGGTTGTTTTCTTAGCAAATTACATTTTACCGTTCAATTGTTGTGCAACCAGCACGTACATTTATGAATGGCGGTTGTTTGATTACATTTACTTACGATATGAATTATTTTGCTACCAGTTTATTCAGTTCAGTCTTCGAACACATATCAGTATGACACATATAAGGATTGTATTCAATTCATAGCAGCATTTGCTATCTAGCTCGCGTCCTGCAAGTTATATTAAATCAGGAGACGACACGTAGTAGGTGATATCGAGGGGTCAGGGATCGGCCGTTCGCAGCCTGGCCAATTAGATACAGCTGGGGTCAGGATTGAGACCCGAGTCTGACAGAGTTAAGTGAGCGCCCACGTACCTTCGTTCATTGTGTATGGCCCTTGTCAATTGTCTGGTACCTGGAGATGTAGGTGGTGTATACCTTAGCATTACGATAATAAGGACCTGTCCCACCAAATTGTAAATTGTCTGATAACAATCCAACCTGTAAAATATGTGATGAAAATATCGAATTTTGTTCCCTTATCTGACAGTGACGTAAGCTATGTCAGTCTATCAGCCAGTGGTGGGACAGGCATTAAATATTCCGTTGTTAACAGTCCAAGTATCTGCTAGCTATTTTCAAACTGAAGGAAAAATGGTTCTTCAAGTTAATAGTTTTTAAAATGTATTTGTGTTTAATTACTATGGAAGCAAGGTTTACGAGTATGGTACACTAACCACTCCTAAACATTGGCAGCACACCACCTAACTCCACTGTATCCGAAGCTTTATGCTATTGCGAACATTTAAAACCGCGTACAAGATTTACGTGTCTTCGTATACTTTCTATGCTCCGTTCAGCACCGTGTTTTATTTCCTATCCTATTTTTATTCAGTGAGACATGCATTTAAAGCGAGATGAACGGTTTACATTCGTTAGGTAATTAACCGTTTTTATATCACTGCCGTTTTATGTGCGGCGGTCGAGCGAACGTTTATTATGGACTCGCCCATCACTTCGTCAGCGATCTCGCGATGATATTGCAAATTCTTTGATGATAAATATTTTTCTGTATTTATTATGAAACTTATCTATGAGTCGATTAGCATTTATCTCAAAGTAATAATTCTCCAATATTTTAAAACCTCAAATTATCTATACTAATATAATAAAG
>LD688973.1:2309645-2333213 GCA_003118335.3 Papilio memnon | reverse complement strand
GTCTTCTACATCTATACCATATTTAATCAAAATCCGTTCAGCCGTTTAGGCTACATACTCAAACAAACATCCATGTAAACTTTTGCATTTATAATGTTAATATGATGAACAGGAGCTCAGGAGTACGGCGAGGCGGCGGCGTACATCCAGGCGCAGTTCGAGGCCAAGAACAAGTCCACCACGAAGGAGATCTACTGCCACATGACGTGCGCCACCGACACCAACAATATACAGTTCGTGTTCGACGCCGTCACTGACGTCATTATCGCCAACAACCTGCGCGGCTGCGGCCTCTACTAGACCTCACACCTCACACACCCCACCTCACACCTCACACGCCTCACACCCGCCGGGGCTATTCCAACCTCACACATCACACAGTATACCAAACAAATCTTGTGTAACTTGCTTCCTAATGCCGTTCTATAATTCTTCGACTAAAAACATTATATATGTTTGTACACGGCATTAGAAAAGCATATCAGCATTGACGAGATCATAGTGTTACTAGTTCGAAATGTTCGTTGTTCAGTTTGACAACAGCCCCGCGGGCGGCGGCGCGACCACCGATACAGTACTTGTAATGACCGCCAGTGTTGCAATTATCGCATTTTCTTTTTTAAAAACAAACCAATAACTGAATATTTATCATAGAAATTAAGTCAGTAAGATAGTTGCGGCGTTTGGGGAGAATCGTTGAAAGATTAATGATTTCTGTTATATTCGGTCCTTTTATAAATGTGTAAAATCATGAAGGCGTTCTCGTGGTCGCGCCGGCGTCGTGAGTCGTGATGGAGACTCTCGTCTTTCCAGTTATAGGTTAGGTTGGAGTGTCAGTGGGTGGCAGTTGTGTGACGCTGAGCCTGTTCATGTATTTTGTATGGGAAGTGCTTACACCGGCCAACGCCGATGTGCAGACTTCAGCCGCGGCTTCCACGCATCCTCTGTTCCAGTGCGGCCTCGCGACCGAAACATCGCTACTAGATCCATTACGTGTACACCCAGTTTAAACCCCCAACTAAAAGCTCTTTTTGATATACGCTTAGTTTTGAATTCGTATGATTTTTTGACCTTGAGTGTTATCTAAATCAATGTAAAGGCTTCAGCATCCGTTAATTCATATGTTTGAGATAAAGTTGACGAACTTGACATTTAAAGGTCAATATTGTGTTTTTTAATTGTAACGCACCCTGTTTATAATGTTTGCGATCGGCGCATTCTAAGTAAATCGTATTCAATTCTAAATTTCGGTGCTAGGCGTTTTGTGTTAGTTTTGGCTATCTGTGATCTAGTTGCGACGCTTCGTGTTGGGCACGTCGCGCCGCGTTCGGTTCGCGAGTGAGCCGCGAGCGACGGTTCGACACGATCGTGGACGGTTGTGTTCGGGAGCGATCGGAGGTTCGATTCGTCGGTTCGGCGAGCGCGGGGAGCGCGGCGCGAGGTCGCGGCCGCAGTAGCAATGTGCTTATATACTCACTCTCTTACGGACCAAACACAGAAAGGAACCAATAAATTAGCGCAGAAACTCAGTAGTGCAACTCTCGGGTAAATCACGGGCCTACTTTACTGATGCAGAATATCATTCCATTGTTAGGTATTATCACTTTGAGAACATTATTTTTGTAAACTTTTGAATGCACAACTGTACCCGCTAAGTCGGATTAAGGAGATCATTTATTTTGCATACCTTGCAACCTTTACTGTACTGTCCCCCCCAATCCCACGATAACTATACGTTTTAAGTTAAGCCTCATGTTAAGCACAAAATGATTAATTACTTGTAAGAGCATGGATTCGTTATGCCATATATACTGTCTTTAATATTTTTGTGTTCATATTTTTTCTATATCACTTTACAATAACCTTAGGTGTAGCCATATAAGATGTACTATTGTGTTGTATTCAACAACCATGTCTGGTATTTATTTGACGTAGCGTGTCCGAGTCGCCGACGTGACGCGACACTCCTTGATTTTATATTTAAGTGAAGTAACCAATGTTTGTATCGATGTTATCTTGTATCGCGCTGACAGTCTGTCTGTGTGTCTGTGTGTCTGTGTGTCGCCGCGCCACGCCGCAGGTTCTACTGACATCAGATGTAAGATATGTGAGTATATAAACTTTGTACACTCGCGATTTTGGCGTAATCAACACTATACATATATATACTGTATAACATAATTTATTAATAATAATAAAATAAAAATCTTACTTTTAAGCATTAGGGCAGTAATTGTATCAATAACATTAATGAATAATGCAATTAGACAGTAACCTTTACTATTGTCGTAGTTAGGTCATTTATTTTCATCTTATGTTTATGATGTATGTAAAAAGTGATTACTTAAATGAAAATGTAACGCCTACAGAGCGCGGGCCGCCTCGGCGCGCCACGGAGACATGTTGCGAAACATTTACAATGGAAACTCTAAAATAGGCGAATAATATAACTGTCGCGGGCGGCCCGCGGCCCGAGCGACGCTCGCTTCTTGCTAGGTAGGTTTTTTACTGTTATGTAACAATATGTGTATGTAATATCGAACTAATTATATTATTAGCGCAGTTCTACTCCCGACCGGGGATACATTTAAGCTTCACTATACTTTAAAACTCTCCGAGGCGGAGTTAGGACCCACTCGAGTGGTCTCGCTGAGTGTCCGTCGGCGTTTAGTTAGGTTCCAGAATATTCCTCATATTGCATTTAAGGGCGACCTTTTGTACTAAGCGAAAGTAGATCGGAACTTTGTCAAGGGACATTTCACAGCTCCACGTCGAGTGGCATTTGTGTAGCCGACTACCCCTCGAGCGAGTAAACTTAATGTATTTCAATATGTTTCTCCGCAGTTGGACTTTAACTCGTATTGCTTAATTATTTCGAATGAATGGGATGTAAATTTTGTACACTGCCGCATTATTTATTCGCTCCAATCACCTTTAGTTTATAAGAGTGGTGACTGTCAGGACCGCGCACACGACGCCCGCAGCACGCACGCGCACGCGCACGCGCACGCGCACGCGCACGCGGGCGACTCCTCCCGGTGATAGTCTCGACGCTCAAAAGTACCCATTGATTTGTGAGTGACGTGGTTTGTGCAAAGCTTCTTATTTGAAGACTGAAATGTTGCGGCTCAAATGTTCTCGTGCTTTATTAGATTCGCCCCGGGGGTAGGTTATGGGAGTGTGTTTTATAAATTAGCGTTAGTGAAGACGGCGTAGATCAGCTTAGTATCGGTAAGTAACGGCGTCGGAACGCTACCCCCGGCTACAAGTTAGCGACGTTCAATTCTATTTCTTTGGACATTGTATATGCTGAATTTGTCACAATTGTGTCGACTTAATGACGTCATCACCATGCTTCATTCGTATTTGCCAAAGTTAATACTAACCTCACTATTTATACCTTACTATATGTACTTCGATGGCTAATTGTGTGTGAGATGAGAGTGCGGAGCTCGCCGCCAGCGTAGCGTCACTTGTAGCGCGGCGGCCGCTCGCTCCGCGCGGTTCCCGTTTGAACAAACGTTTAAGAAAGTAAAATTTTTAGTCACTAGTGGGTAATTTTTGAATGTGATTCAATCTTATCTTTATTTTTCTATATCGAGTGACATCTTTTAACTTTATTTGTATTATGTTCCAACTTATATTTTGTAATGCATTTACTGAAAGCGAAATATTTAACCAACGATGTAATTAAAACAATATTTTTCTCTTTTTTGTATCTCGTCTGCACTGGAATTTTTTATTGAATTTACTATAAATGTACTTTTAAGTGTATAATTTTAAATAATTACTGAAAATGATTATATTCTAATTTTTATGTTCAAATAAAATAATTTAGTTTTATTTTTACCCTTCCCTTTCCCAGATATATACTAAGTTAAAATTATGATAAATCTTAGCTACAGTGAAAAAGGCCCCAGGAACCTAAAGGATTATGATACTTTGATGCTAAATAGAAAAAGTTTCTAATGTATGCCTAGACGTATGTATGTTCAGAATTTTAAACCACACTGAAACATTCTGATGCGTCAGCAATAAATACGCGACATGTGTCCGGGTAAATTTTAATCTGCCGGTTTGTATCAAGAGGGTGGCCACAGGAAGTAAAAAAAAATCTAAAACCTCGAACCTAACTAAAGGAACTATATACAAAAGACACGATATGGACTCCACCAAGTCATAAAATATTATTGTTACATTATTTGTGTCCTTTTGGCATGTCACGATTAATTTCAATCAAATGTTATTATAAAAAAAACCTTTTATAACACGAGAAAAATCTATAATCTGTTTACGAACGATATTTTAAGTAAACTCTTTTTTAGATCTGGCAACTCAAGAGTAATGTCAATGTCACAAAATTAATTTAAACGGCTTGTTGTGTATGTGAATAACCTTAATAGTTTCTTTATTAAATATGAAAGACGTAATAGATGTAATGGCTCTACAAAGCAGCAGACGCGAAAGGAGATTGCCCGACTACCGAACTATTTCCGGTCACAGTATGGCCACGAACTTTATATTTGAATGCGGCATTAAACTCGGTCTGCAGCCAGCTACAGTCGCTACCGCTGCAATATTTTACCACAAGTTTTTTAAAGAAGCTGACAAAAATGATTACGATTGCTACGTAATATGTACAGCTTGTCTTTGTGCAGCGGGCAAATCACGAGATGAACCGATCCGTCTTCGTGATGCAGTGAACGTAGCTCATAACTCTATCAATCGCGGAGCTGGACCATTGGAGTTAGGAGAAGAATATTGGTCAATGAGAGGAGCTGTAGCACAAGCTGAACTGTTAGTTCTACGTTTGTTGGGCTTCAACTTAGACGCGCCGTCGCCGCATCGATATTTGTTGCATTATTTACGTTCCCTGCAGGAATGGTTTCCCGCCGCACAATGGCGCGGTGTACCGATAGCTCGCACAGCGATGTCGTTCTTACAAGATTTCCACCATTCCCCTGCGATACTGGACTACAGAGCGCCTCATGTGGCTGTGGCCTGCTTGTCATTAGCGCTGCATGTCCTGGGAGTCTCAGTGCCATTGGCCGCCACACTAGATGATGATGCAGCTTGGTATTCTGTATGTATTCTAAAAATATTAAATAACTATTTGGTATTAAAAAACATATCAGATTTTTGGTTAATTTCTAAGTAACATGTTTAAGATTAGATTAACAACCTTTATTTTAATTTCAGGTTTTCACCAAAGATCTGCAAAAGGAAAAGAATTGGGAGATAATGGAGAAAATAATGCTGGTTTATAGCAGAGAACCAGAACCTATATAAGGATGTTTTCTAATCAATTTGCATGTTTTGTGTTTAAGTAAAATTCGATTTAATAAATTTTGACCAAATGAGACATAATGGTTTTATTCACATATTTTTATCTACAGTTCAATAAGCTTGTGTATTAAAAATTCCAATAGAAGCGGGTTTCAATTGCAATTGAGTTACAAAAATGTGAAAAAAAGAAGTAAATCTCTTATGGGGTCCACATTGGAGGAGTGTATGAAATTAAAATAAATTATTCCAATATTGCAACCATGGTCTCATCTAAGTAGGATGTATAAAACTACTGTAAGAGGTTAAACTCAAGACCAGTTCACACTAGGTTTGCAATTAAAATTAATTAATATCCACTGAAATCTGAAAACACCTTAATTACAAAGGATTTGGGGTAAATGAACAACGCCACTTTAGATCTACAAACAAATATAATTCAGTTTTCTAACATTTTACGATACATAATTTTATAAATGTACAGGGTAAGCTCATGACGTGGGTAAAGCGGGCAGTCGGCGACGGACGCCGGGCGACAGATCTGAGATACTCTGATATGCTTCGACATGTGGACAGAGGGTGACTTAATCTAACGCGTGGAAATGCGACAAAAACAATTTCAATGTGCCGTCAGATTACTAATCTACATTAGACACCGATGACTAGTAATAGAAAAGTATACGCCAATTTCAAGCGTACTTCTAATTCCATCAATAACGATAAAGATATTTGGAATTAAAGAAAACATTCTGTGCGTCCGAATGGAAGACAACAGAAATTTAAAAACAATCAACATAAAGTTTGTGCTTTATTATAATTTTTATTGAATTTAAATAATAGTAAATATAACGTATAGTTCGCGTGGGGAGAGATAAAACATTATATTAGAGAAAAAACATCTTAAGCTATTCAATTTTATTCTATAAATAATTTCACATCGACGAAAATTTCCATGTAAACGACATAAATAGTAATTAGTTATTGCACTATACGCTAGAACTACAGGGATCAATACGACGGGGGAACGACCACTCGCCTCACCTGAACATAACATACATGTATACATAAGTATGGAAGATAAAACTTGACACATTCAAGTAATGTCACAAGAATATTAAATTTGTAAAACCAAAACTTCAATCATCCAAAATACGTTAAAAAGGCTAATTTTAGCCTAGAATATATATTAGAATCATTACACATTAATTTTTAAATAATAAATAAAATTCCTAACATAAGGCGTGTTTAATAAACTCAAAAAAGTTAGAACATATGATTAACATTCATTATTTAACATTAGTTATCTTCATAGAATCCACACTCAGAAAGTTCACATAGAAAAAGGCAGTTTAAGTAACACACACACAACACTAATGTTAGGAAAGACAAGGATTGAACATTATAAGAGGCACTTGAAGTGAAAATTAGAAAAAGTAAAAAACACAAATTTCGAATATGAAATGTTTAAAAGACAGAAATCTTCAATAAGACAAGCTAAATAGCGGGATAAATGACTAAAATCGAAAAAAAAAAAATAACAACATTTTTAATTATCTATTTATAAATAAAACAATAAAATCTTCTATGGCAGCTGAAATAAATTTGTACACATATTGTACATAACATCGAAATGACATCTCACACTCGAGGGTTCCAAACTTCCATTAAATTTCCTAATGTACTAATATATTAAATTACAATTAGAAAGGTGACAAAAACTAACTGCTACGTACATTAATACGACTTACATTAAGTGCTACACATGATTTATGCATTCATCTACTTTGGCTGGAGTCATAAATAAACAATTTTATATTATTTTCATTTCAAAACAACGATTCAATTACATAGAACTGAAAAAAATAGGCACATCACAAATATTTGCATAACAGTTGCGAGAATTTATTCGTAACATCGATATTTGTATGAGATTTATTGGTGCCCTTTACGGCCGCCAGGGGCGCTGCACAAATCGACTACAAATAACGTTACGAAACATTCTCACGAATAATCGTGATAAGCCTCTGTTCAAACGTAGAAGTAGACAAAACAGTATTACATCATGTGTAATTTTCTATATATAGGGCGCATTATAACTTTGAATTCCTGCTGCAGAAAACAAACTAAAACATACAATGTCAATTTTTCAAGTAAAATCCAAACAAACTGTTTTTGTACGAGTCTTAAAATAATATGGTGTACATGGCACAATAACTTGGTTTTAGTTCTTTAGTACCTATGTAAAGAAATCTTTCGTTTTAAATAATACTGGGATTTTGCGCAAACATCGGTAAGTAAATCAATAAGAGCGCAATTATTAAAAAAAAAACCTTCATAAACCTCTGTAAGCTTGTAACATAGCAATCAGCACTAAATATAAATATTTATTTTACGTTTAAAAACCATTTAATTTCCTAATACATTTGCGGCGATCAAAAACAAACCTCAGATCTATAAAATGTAAAACATGTTAGAGCAAAACAAATAGGAACTCTCCGCAACATAAAAAATCAAAACATAAATAATAAAAAAATAACACAAAAAACCACTATAACCTCTTCTCTAAACAAAACTATGCTGTTTTAATTATATGCAGTTAAATATATATAAATAGGAAACAACAATCTGTCAATACGTTTAAATTTATCTATAGAATCTGCATATAGACAACTAATTTTCTTGAATAGGACAATGTAATTAATTGTAATTAATTAAAAAATTAATGTAATTAATTAGGACAATGTATAATAAAATCTATTGTAAATGATTGCTAGTGAGTAGATTAAATCTAATCACGATTATATACTTAGTGGTATATAAAATTTGAATCAGGAAAGCCTGCGTCAGTATACAAGAGCCGAGCACCGCAGCACTGCACCCACACCTCGGTACATGTCAAAACATTTTAATTCTAAAATGCCTTCAATCTTAGTAAACTGTAAGACAAAAAAAGTCGATTTTTTATATATTAACCAGCTAGAGGTGGTCCAGCCATGCCTCTAGAATTTATACAACATCTAAGGAGTTTGACATAAAATGTCATATCAATTCAAGTAAATTGCTTGTAGAATGTCTTATATTTACAAGGCTACGAAGGCATCTATATAAGATAAGCGTATTCACGTATAGATGCAGTATTGCGGTAGCTCATATCTCCGACCAACGTCGTTCTAACACTAAAAACTACGACTTACCGATTAAAGGTAAATCCCTCGAAATGGCACTGCCTCTTTGATACAACAGGTACAGTTGAGGAAATCCGCCGTGATCCAATTTTAAAGAAATTGTATTGTTTCTCAACGAGATATGTCTCTTACTTAGTTAGCAGTTGTGTAGTTGACTGGGAAATTATAAAAAGGAATAAAAAATTGAGATTTTTTGTTTCGTAGACATTTCAAAGATTCTTCCTATTGGTACAAAAATGTCCAAACGTGTATTTTTTAAAGTGGACCACCGCGCGTTTCCCTTATAGTACGTTAACTGCATATTAGTTGCTGTTAAGTAAAGCATTTAAGCTAAAAGACGATTACCGAGATTGTTACTAGACTGGTTTATACTGTTATATTTTAAATTATTCCACAATCTAACACTGAAAACTTTAAAAGCGTAACGTCTAAATCGAGACATGTAAGACCGAGAACATCAAAGTGAGATTAATGTATGGATACTACAATCGTCAAATCGAATAACTTCATACGAGTTTAGAAATGTATGGATTGATGAATTCTATTGACATAGTGAGATTATTTCTATACAAAGAGATTAAAAATATATAGAGTAAGCATAGTTGACATTTAAATTAAAACACGATCTACTAAACGCTATATGTTGATAACCTAGGTAGACTTAGTTTTGTTCATTCTATTTTATAACAAAAGATAGAGCTTATTAGAATTTTGTAAAATGTCAATACAACATAAGATGGCACTAAACTTGACAACCGATATATTACCTGTCAAAGAAGTTACCGGCGAAAAATGTTTGTTCACTATGCCTAGTCTATATATTTCTTAAATGTCTATAGAAACATAGTTTAGTTTCAATTATAATTGTGTTGTAGGTCCGATTTATCGATTGTGGTATCCATATTATGGGGCATATTGCCGTGTTGGAGATCAGTCAAGTGATGGGGGGAGGGGGTGCGTGTGGGGGTGGCGGGGTGTGGATGGTGGGTGGGGGGGGGGTGTTCATCGCACGTCAGTGAGGTTGCTCTTGTCCCCGAACAGCTTGACGAGCTGCTCCTCGTAGTCGTCGATGTTGCGCTTCATGATCTCCATGCAGGGCCCCAGCAGACGCTCGAATGTCTCCACGTCCAAGACTGGAAATAATAGAATTTCTTCATTTGTAACTTTAATATTAATTTAATTATATTTAACTAGTTGTTACTCGCGATTTCGTCTGCGTGAAATTAAAAAAAAAGTATAAACATAGCCTATGTTACTCACTGATAACGTAGCTTTTTAATGGTGAAAGAATTTTTGTAATAGGTCCAGTAGTTTTTGAATTATTTCAATACATATAAAAATACGAAACTTTCCTCTTTAAAATATTAGTATAGATTTCTCGTTTCCTTAATTTATATGCATGTGTAATAAAGTATTGCGTGTGACACTGACATGCGACCTTGGTGGGTCCGACTGCGTAAGCGGATGCGGCGCGCGGCTTGTGGGTCACCAGAGCCAGCTCCCCGAAGTAACCGCCCTTGCCTAAACATATTAAACAACATTATACATTTTCAAATACCGTTTAAAGAATGTCGGTAACTCAGGGTTAAAGCAACCTACACATATCCACGAAGAAATTCAAAGATATGTTTGAAGTCAACCAACCCAGGGCTAGCGTTGTTGACTCCGGCCTAGTCACCCCTAACATAGCTCTGAGTCCCCAGTGGAGGCGTAGAGTGGAGTTGACGATGATGGAATACCGTACAACATTAAGGGCCTGTCACACCACTGGCTGATAGAGGCTCATGTAGTTTAAAAATGACGTCACTCACAGATAAGGTAACAAAATCCGATATTTCCATCACATATTTTATACGTTGGATTGTAATCAGACAATTAACAATTTGGTGGGACAGGTCCTTATTGATTCTATTTTATCGCCAGCCTGATGATTGCAGAATTGATTTACAAAATGACTGCAAGTTTTCACAGTATGTGTTTGTGTATGTAAAACTTACCGAGGCGCTTGATCTCATGGTCGTTGCCATCATCGCGCGTGATGCGGATGCTGACGGAGCCGTCCTCGACGAAGTACATGCCGTCGGCGGAATCGCCCTGCCGGATGATCAGCTCGCCGTCGATCAGCGACCGCGGCAGCAGCGCGTCCGCCAAGTTGGCGCGCTCGTACGACTGCAAACAATACATTCATTAAAATACTACCTTTGGCCCGCGACCCCATCCGCGTGGAATTAAAAAAAAACAAAAGTATCATATCCTCTACAAATGTAGAGGATATGATACTTGATGATGCCACAAATGTGGCAAATGTTATCGAGATCCGTTCAGTAGTTTAGGCTACAAACTCTACCAAACATTCATCCATCTAGACTTTCGCATTTTTAATTAAGATAAACGAGCTTAACATGATTACAAATATGCATTCCGTTTAAATATACGCAATATCTTTGGAGAACATACAATTCGAATATCCCTTTACGCTTCTAAATGTAAGTCTTTTGGACAACGTCCACTTCTGTAGTATAAAATACAGCCGGGAAAATAATGATAAAAAACCTTCAATGGAGTACACAGATTCATTAATTACTCGGTAAGTAACTTAAGTAGACATGTAGTATGGATTTCATAATCTTAACTCTGAGTGTACGATTAAGCCAAGTTAATTCTTATTTCCATTTACAAATTTTTAATAAAATGAATTCAGTTCGATGAATAGTTTTAGTTGTATTAAAATGGCCGGGTTTATTTAACAGTATCAGTATGTGATCACTGATGCATGGTAACTTGTGTAGACTAGCCTTTTGTACCCTATTAGTGAATAACGTTAGTACTGCCGGCGGCCTAGTTATGCGGAACGGCGGAAGCCGGTGCCTGGATAAGTATTCCTTCTATGTATAGAATTAGTTTTTTATTTTTATTTGATAGTCAACTTTCTACATTTATCACATTAACCATATATTATATTTAACGAAGTTTTCAGGTTTCTACCTCAAAACCTCATTATATATGCAAGACAATCTTATTAATCTTATAAATGCGAAAGTTTAGATGGATGGATGTTTGTTAGAGTTTGTAGCCTAAACGGCTGAACAGATCTGGATGAAATTTGACTTAGATGTAGAACATAGTCTGGAAGAATACAGGCTACTGACTTTTTTTTAATTCGGTTATAAAGGACGGTGTCGCGGGCAAAATCTAGTATTACTTACATTAAAGCCTATAACATTGCGCAATTTCGTCTCAATATAACATCTATTTTGAGTTCATGCAAGTTTGTTTTCATACTAACATATTGATAATAGTACAAATTAATAATCGGGCAGTGAAATTAGAGTTGTCAGTCTAATAAGACAGGGGACGTGTTGTAAATTACTTGCGCATTAACAAACCTGCGCCACTGGCCGACGTGCGTACGTATTGATTGATTGACCGTACTGCTAGTTTCACACGATTACAGGACGGTGGGGCAGAGCAGTACACAGGGCAGTACTGCTATTGGTTGCACGTATACTTACTGTTAAAACTGTGTCTCACCGTGTTCAAACGATGGCAGTACTGCATTGTTCTACTGTTCTGTCCTCGTGTGATCTAGTATTAGAAACGCAGGGGACGAACAGTTGGCAAGCAGCTCGCTTACCTTCGTTGCTGCGCTCGATGACGTAAACATGTTTGGAAAATGTTTATTGGATAGTTTATGCCTCGTAATATTTAGCTTAGTTTAAATATGTACCAAAATGAAATCATAGAACAGCAGTGTCTGTATGATGATAGTTCAATTTTCAATAATTCGATATTTTAATTTGTGTTGGCTTTTTTGCGATCGGTCAAAAATATCTTTTCGAAAACTTATGGGAAATGGTTTTACTTAGGAAAATAGGTCACGTCGTCATGCAGCAAGAGGTCATAGAATTCAAAAATGTTAAGAATTAGGTTAACCGGTCAAAAACAAGAAGCATGTGCTAATTGAATGGTTAAATTACATTTGGTGACGAACTTGCCCGATTATATTTTTTACTCTGAAAACGAAATCTAAATAAAAAAAAACATACACAGTTAAAAATAAACTGCTTTCGCGTAGGGTTAATGACTTTGAATTAGTAATTAAATATTTATTACATTGTCGTCTCGACGACCTAAAATTGCGTCGCGTGACTCGCCTCGCTGACGTCATCCTACGTCACAGAGCGTGATCTACGAATAACGCGATCACTTTAAAACAATTTTAAACGAGAATACCATTTTCCATAGAATTTTTCGCAAAGTATTTCATAAACCATGCTGTCTGTTTGTCCGCAATCCGCGTTTGTTCGGGGTAATCTCCGAAACGGCTGGGCTGATTTTAACGGGACTTTCACTGAAGGGTAGCTGACATGGACGGGCACATATTATAGGTTATTTTTTTTAATTCCGCGCTGTCAAAATGGCGACCGGATCGCTATCTCTGGAACGAGTCGACCGATTTGGCTGGGACTTTGACCGGATGGTAGCTGGTAATAAGTAGATGCACGCGGGAATGTTATAGACGACGTTTTTTTTTTAATTCCACGATAACGAAGTTTGCGGGCGGCAGCTCGTTATCGTTAAGTTTTTAAATTTAGTAGCAACCTATCAATTCGAACACAACACATTATCATGCATTACATCTTATTTGCCTTTTAGTTAGATAAGAAATCGGCGGCGTTTTTTATACTTTCGACCAAAATTCGTGGAATTTGTAGCATCAATATTTTTTTATCCAAACATTTTATTTAATTTAAAATCTTTCTGTTATTACAATCCCTATTGTCCATAACGTCTAAGCGAAAATAAAAAAAAAACTTAACAAGTAGACAATGTGTTTTCCCGAGTAAAAGTTCATCGTGATCCGTTTAGCAGTTTTTTCATATAAATGCAAATGTTATTATATAAAACATTAATGTATAATTATGATAGAACGCCTATTTAACACATATATAATTCAATTCTGTTTGTTTAATGATTAGCAAGTAATAAAGTTTACAGTTTTAACGTGTTGATATATGAGAATAGATTATTATCTTGTAATCGCTTGATCGTTTTATATCGCTGAATATTTTACACAGATTAGATTAGGAAATACTTGATTTAACTCCTCACCACTTGAAGCTTAATTTACTAATCATACTAATATTATAAATGCTAAAGTGTAGATGGATGCTTGTTAGAGTTTGTAGCCAAAACTGTTGAACGGATCTCGATGAAAGAACACATAGGCTACTTCCCTTAATTCGACGGAGTTTTTTGTTGAAACAAAAAAAAACTGTTTTTTTTTTGTAAAGACATTTTTGCATATAAAATAAACTACTTCTGTAGATATTTTTTAATTATTTGTTCGTCACACTGGACACATTCGAATTAAGGGTTATTTTACATTTCTAATAGCTTTCGAAAGTATAGACAGCGTAGAACTAAAATCGATTGATTAGAACGGGAATATACAAAATCATCCAAACATCACGCTCATATTTATGTCACGACCACTCTGTAGTTACTAATTATGTATACACGAATTATATAAAGATTACATAGTCGACACGGAGATACAGTCAAGAATATCGTTCAATAAATCTCTGTGCGTAACGTCACGGGATTACGCGCTGAGTTTACGTTAGCCCACAGATAGATTGATATTCCGATAATATCGCACTACGTCATATCGATAGCAAGATCCGATCTAGATCGATAACTTCGTACAATCGATTAGAATAGCTTGAACACTTGATCAAAATTGCACGTTGATCGTTGATTACGATCATAATTCGAAAAGTACTTCAACGTCTCTAAAGTGTCTCAGAAAGAATTAGAATATTCTAGAATGACGCAAAGGCGGTCGTATATACTGTTAATGTTGTTTAAAATAAACTTAATCTTCAGTTATGCGAACTTACAATCGTTTAAAGAACACTCAAAGGTCGGAAAGACATAACAAAAATAATCGTACATCTAATTATAACATCGGGCAACACTTACGTAGATATTGTACGGAAC
Organism: Papilio memnon; assembly: GCA_003118335.3. Classification (NCBI taxonomy): domain Eukaryota; kingdom Metazoa; phylum Arthropoda; class Insecta; order Lepidoptera; family Papilionidae; genus Papilio; species Papilio memnon. The sequence goes on along the minus strand of LD688973.1, from coordinate 2,318,742 downwards.
TCGTAACGTCGCTCACACGGCCCGCCTGTTCAGTGTAGCGAGAACATTGCTGAGGCGAGTTTAAACAACAGTTAACATCAATCAGCTTGTATAAGTAAACAGAACAGCATCTCGCCCCCTATACGTGTCATATTAGATAAACTACGATCGTAGAATTTGAAATGGCCTTAAGGCCGGGTAATGATCATTATACCTGTACAATATTAATCTTATATTAAAAAAGTACATCTAAGAAGTATTAAAATTCAAACTCCATTATAATTGGTACTTAGTATCATGTCAACCTTGACCTATAGCTCGTAGCAAATTAGATCAAAGTTCATAAAAGGCAGGTCACACTGAGCAGCACCGAGTAGGGCAGTGCTCACTTCAAATCCATCATAAACAAGTGAACAGCTTCGACCTTCGTTTGTTAATTCATTATTCTAGAATGACAGCTCATTGCTTTACTGAAAAAGCATATTACAGACTGCTCTATGACCCTAACATAATTCTTTACATTAAGTACAAAGTCTTTAATATAATACTGGCATTATAAATAAATATCTCACCCAATACCATTTATACGTATGGCTTGTGATTTTACTCATTTCTTGCATAAGAGTAAAAACCGCACATAGTGTCATTAAGTGACACCCTTAGGGGTATCAGTAGCGGCAAATAAGCGACGGATTTAACAATCAGCGTTACAGAAAGTTAAAAAGAGCAGTAAATGAAAAGTTTTTAGTCGCCAATAGTCTTTCAAACTGTAACGATCGATCGTATTTACTTGTTTACATTAGTCCCATCTTGTTTTCTGTTTCTTGGAAAGAGAAATTGCGGATTACCCGCCATTGCGTAAACTTTAGTAATGTAATATTAAAATTAAAACATTAGTAATGTAAATACGCCGCAGGGTGTCAGCCCTGACTTCTTACGTAACCGTATAAAAGGCGTGTATAATTTATTCGATAAGATCTTTACGCTATTTATATTTAATGAAATAACACAATTTAAGAAACAGTTTTTTATATAGTTCAATACATTATAAAATGTTTATTTATATAGTATTTAGATTATAAATGGTTTTCTCGTCTTCTAATAGTACTTATTGGATATTAATGTGTGTTGAAAACGATTGGTAAAAGAAACTTTCGTTCGCGTTGTTGCTTTCTTTAATAGTTTAAAATACGTCAATATTTAAGTTTTGTAGTATATACTATATAGGTAACTTATATGTGAACAAATCGGATAAGTGACATTGAAATGTACCAAGGGCTTAAACTGAATTGACGCAGCGGGAAATCTGACCTCTGACATCTAGCAAATTGGACGTTGTTAATGCTACTGAATTCAGCCAATAGATCAAGAAATTTTTAAAGAGATTGTTAGATTCATGTCAGAATTAGTAATTATTACTTAATATATGTTAAAAACATTTGTTCAATTCTTCTAAATCCAAACCCACTCTCATTTTTCCTATCAAAACATATTTTTCTCCGTGATAAAGCAAATACTGTATTCATAGATCGCCAGCTTGAAAACCGCTTACAACGACTATTCCTTTCAACAAAGCGCGCGAAGGGAAGCAGCTGTTGTTTTTTTTATAATCTCTTCAACGGAACAAAGCGGTTTAAAGTTGCTCCACTTTGTTTGCGAGAATGATCCTATTAAATGTAACAATTCGAGTCGAGTACTTCTCAGCTTTTTACAAGAGACTTAAGTTCCGTTTCAACACGAGCCCTTGGAGAAAAATTTACTCACTTATACTTGAAAGTAAGGAATGGAAGATTGTTAAAACTTCGTCACACCATTTAGACCTTTAGGCGTATATTACGAGAGCACGCTCATTTTATATGTAACAAGATACGGAGTCAAAGTTAGGAGTTATAGTTAAAATCATTTTTATCTGCAACACCGCGAACTAAGATAATAACATCTATACTAATATTATTATAAAAAGGAAAGATTTGTATTTTTGTATGTATTTAAATAACTAAAAAAATAATGAAAAGGGCTGATTTTAAAAATTCTTTCACCGTCAAAAAGGTAATTTGTCTTTGAGAAACATAGGCTATATTTTTTATTATTTTCTCAATTACACGCGGACGAAATCGAGGGAAATACTTTAAAAAACATATTTTGAAAATGTTTTCATGATTGATACATTTGTCAATAACCTAAATTCCATTAAACTTGGGTCCAAAACATCTAATTCAAAAGTGTATATATGTTAGTAGGTCAAAAACAGATTTATAGTATGAAATAAAAACATTTTAAGTTAAAACAGTGAAGTATGGACTATTCACAATCCGAAGAGCTGTTATTACCTAAAGATTAAACTTTTCCAACAAATGAGATTGAAAAACTAAATGCTAATTAAAGTTAGAGAACCAAACCGCTACGGTACTTATGCGATTAGTTTTGTTTAAATATTTTAAAGGAGAATTAATTTGAAAAATGGAGACACCATTTGATAAATTCAATTTTTAGGAAATGTAGAAATGATAAATGTGGAAATAAAAGTAAATATAATTTACATAGTGAAACTTTACTGTATATTCGAGGTTATTCAGAAGATGCCAAAGTAATATAATTTTATTATTTCATTCATCATCTATATTGTCTTTTGGCGCGTGTTTTCCATGGCCTATTTTTAATATTATTGTCTTTTACTGTCGTTACACTTAAAATAAAACTTTTATGTAATACGATTGAGTACCAAGGTAACAGCTCCGCACTATGTTACATTTAAACAGAGTTCATGGTGAGTTACTTTACACACCTACATTTTTCTAACGAGATTATTTATCTATGGTTCGGTTACTCTTCTGTGACATATTTATTCATTGAAAATATTATTCTTTGATATAATATCTGTAGATTTGAAATATTTACGTGCACTGTGAAGAATTGAAAATTCAAGACACTTCTTCAAGTACAAACATTGTATAATATGTTGGACCAAACCTTAACACATTCACTGCCGTCGACTTTTATAAGTTCACTTTAACCCTTAAATGCATAGTTTTTTTATTGCGCCCTGGAAAGTATTTAGGTACATATAACATAAAAATAATGAAAAAAATCTGGTATAAAAAAATAGGTTTTTAATATGAAAAAATATGAAAAAGCACTCAATATATTTGTGTGTTCGTTCGGAAACACATACCACACGACTTCAATAAAATAACGTAAATCGTTGTATGTACATTTGGCAACAAAATTCATTTAAGTGTTAATTTGATTGCTGGCGACTTGTGGAGGTAAAAAAATATAAATACTATCATCTTAAAAATATTGTAGCATGGAAAGTGTTAACTAGTATGCATGCTGTAGCGAAGTCATTCGCACTTGCTATTTGATACTTAGTGGATTGAGTCATACATTTACGTTAAGTAATTAATCCTAGGTCACATCACACGCTACTATATTTTATCTCGGTTCGTATGATTCACACTTGCCGTTCTAACATGTAACTAACACCGGCTCGTTAATTCGACGACGTTTTAAGCGCTGTAAAGTGATATGTTTTTAAACGAGCTTAGGATATCTTTACTCAAAGCGAGGTTATATCCTAGTGAATAGCATCGTCGTTAGCTCACATATCTAGCATACTTAGATATACTAGTACTAAGGCTATCGACTTCGTTTTTTTATAAGATAGTAGCCTATGTTACTCACAGATAAATTACCTTTCTAACAGTGAAAGAATTTTTAAATCGACCCAGCAGTTTTTGAGTTATTTCAATACATACAAAAATACAAATCTTTCCTTTTATAATATCAGTATAGAAGAGCGGGAACGAAAGTCGATCGATGGAAATCCACAATTCCAGAAACTACAGATTGCTTGCAGATCTTTAAGAAGGTGATAGACTCCCTTCTTGAATCAAATTCAAGTATTTGCTATATATTTGGTAAATTTTTGGTTTGGTAGGTCATAATTAGATTGATTCCGTGTAATATTGCATAAAATTGTGTCCACAAATTTGACGACCATCAATCAACTGAAAACAAACGAACAAACAATACGTAGAACTATTGTTACCTGGAGTGCCTTCAGCATGGGCACCTTGTCGAGCAGCTCCTCGTAGAGCTTGCGCTTCTTGAAGGCGCTCTTGAGCAGGATGCGGCGGAAAGTGTGGCGGTCCATAGCCCAGAGTGCTCCGGCAGACTGCGCGCGTACGGAGGCGGCGCGCGGCATGTTGTACATCAGCGCCAGCTCACCGAAAGACCCGGAACCTTCGTACGTGTGCACCACCTATTATACAAACCTATTATCTACCTGCACTAGTGGAAATAGGGTTTAACATCTCAGATCGCTATGGGATAATAACGCTAAGAACTATCCTATGACGTCTTGATTATGTGATTAGTCAGTTGTAAAATGAAGTATTTTAGAATTTAAATAGGAACTAACACATACTTATAGATTTAAATATTTATGTGTTGGATTGCAAAGACACGAATAGCTATTTTTAGGGATCACTTTTTAGATTACAGATTCATATTTCTTGGTAGGTCTTATTTTGCGGAAATAAACAGTAACCGAATTTGTTTGTAATGTCCGTTCGAGTAATTAGTGTTCTAGATAAAGCTAAAATTATCCAACTTCTTTTAATTTCTAAGAACGTGCATACAACTGTATACGTACATATTCAACCTATTTCTTGTAATATCAGGTCATGGGTAAACAAACAATAAACGTTTGTGTGCCAATGAAATATTTTAACTGCTAGTAAACGTATAATATTACCGTTTTATTTCTTTGAAAGCGGGAATATCAATTCGTTTGAATGTGACTGCAAAAGTAATTTAATCATACATTTAGTTTTTACACATACAAGGAATTAAATTTACTTCCCACAAAAAGACTAATACACTAAGTAATGGTGACGTTAGAGCAATATTCCTTTGTATATTGCTGGCTAGTTTTCGATCTATTTGCACTGTGAGCGTCAAATATTTCACCGAAATGGATAGGAAATAAACGTCCTCGACTGCGAACGTAATTTGGCGACGCTATACGTAGTTTAGACAGAACGTGTGGAATTCCTTTGGCGCGCGCTCATCTTTCGACAAGACGGTCATTACCACGCCATATTGTTTATTATTGTGCCTACACATGCCGGGGATATTGTGAATGCTGGCGTAAACGTTTCATAAATATATGTCGGACGGCACAAATATTATTTATTAAATGTGTAATAAAATAAACGTAAAAACTTGTTATGTTTTTGGTATTTTACTGATTAACTAACTGTTGCTCGCGACTTCGTCTGCGTGGAATTGAAAAAATAGTAAAAATATAGCCTATGTCACTAAGTGATAACGTAGCTTTTCAATGATGTACGGATTTTTTAGATTGGCCCAGTAGTTTTTGAGTTATTTCAATACGTATAAAAATAGAAGTGTCTCCTCTTCATAAAATCAGTACAAATAAGCTATGCTGAATATATGTTATATTAAAACCATGTCCACGATCTCGACCTATTAGAAGACATTTTATTTACACAATTAATCGGGGTACAAAGTCGCTGAGTGATCCATCTTAGAGTCAATTTGTTCCCAGAATTGACTAAGGGACTCTTAGGACATTTAACGACCCCGAAGTTAGGGCGATTTAACGATCAGTATATTTTCATTACCTTCTCAATGCCGTCATCTCCGTTGACGAGCACATCAAAGACGCCGTTCTCGATGACGTAGAAGTTGTCGCCGTCGTCGCCCTGCCGGATCACGTACTCGCCGGGCTCAGAGCGCTTCTCGAACATGGCGTCCAGCACCTAAACACACATAGTAAAAGATTCAAACATTTAGAAATCCTACAACAAGTAAAATTTCAGTTATAAACCACACAAATACCTTATGATTGTAAGGTTTTAGGACCACGCAATCTTATTGACAAACTCTTGCTAAAGAAACTATGATAAAATTCCGTACCTCATGTATTGTTCCTCCCTTTTCTATAAGAAAGAAAGGCATGCCCACAATTTTGTCATAAAGTATCAGTGAAAAAGTCAAATTCGATGCAGCGCAAGAACAAAATCAAACAAAGAATCTGTTTTCCACGTAAATAATGAAGGATGACTGCTGACGTCTACTCTTAAAATTAATTAACCACATCAATTTCAAGACTCTTGATTGACGTTTTGTTTACACCAATTTGTTAAGGCGGTTGTGTTTTTTACACTGTTTTTCACCGTATATTTTTGTAAAATTTTTAAAACTTATGAGGTCATCGGAACGCATATCGTGAGAATGTTTTTCGGTAAAACGTATGAGAACAATCGAAATAATCTCCCGGTCTTTTTTGTTGATCACAGTAAACTGCGACGTATGACGTCATCTATCTGGGATTCAGAGTAAATGTAGAACAGATTTTAGCTCAACAAAGAAACACCAACATCACAATAGAGTATAAATAATATGGAGTTAGTTTAGTCTGTATTGACATATTGTATGTAAAACTGAAACTATGTCACCATATGTCGGCTCTTTCCTTAACGTATTTCAAATTCATTTATTCACAAAACGACCTTAAGTACTAACATGTCATTGCAGATATTGAATTCATTTTCAATGAAACTAGTATAAAGTCGAAACTTGTAACTTGGGTGAGATAAAAAGTACAGTTACGAAGAAAATAATTATGTGTTCATAACAGTTTCTAACAAAGTTAAAAGTTAGAAACTAAGTTTACTGGGTCAACGTACATTCTATTATAAGTTAGTACTTTGATTTGATTTGTATCTTGATTTGATTAGTTGAGTATCTCATAAACAAGCTCACGTGATATTACTCCAATGTATTGAATGTGTTCTGGGCATAGGAGTGAGTACAGTTATCTAACTGGTGCACACAGGAAGTCAAATCTAATTTGTCTGGTTATAAAACGCATTTTTATAGATAAGGTTTAAATATAAGCACGAAAGTATTCAATGTATAATTGCGTTTGTATTTTTATTACGTTCCAGTAAATGTTACGTAATACAATCCCTTCTTGAATATTACAATAAAAAGGTAAGTGTTGTTACGGACCTTCACTATACTAATTATGCATAAAACAGTGAACATGCGAAAGTTATAACGCAAGGGGACGTGCCTCGCCTAGTAAATGGCGCGGACCGAGTCTTACACAAGTTGATAGAAAATGTTTCAATGAAACACAATCTATTGCATAAAATAGACGACAGGAATAACAAATGTACACTACTATGACATCTTAATGTAAACATTTACAAAAGGTCTATGATAGAATTTTATATCAACTACATCACTATATTCCTAATATGTTGCACATTTCGTAATACACAACAGTTACTTTAGCCAAGAAACACGAATCGATCTATCTAATTCAGCGAAAAGTACGAAACCAAAGATACTTCAAAAAGGCTTTTCGTAACGTTAAGACACAGGCCGGAAATTCGCAGTAATCTACTTCAGGAAAAATTTTGCCTTGTTCATTGCAATGAACTCCGCGTCTTCCTACAAACAACTAATTAGATAGCAGTGAGTGGTGTAAACAAAGAGATAATAAAAAGAAAGTAGCCGACTTTTGTATTGTTATATTGATTTTTGTTCCGCGTCTCGTTTCAAAATGTTCAAACGATTGTAACTTTTCAGCTGGAACATGGCCAGTTTGTGTTGTGTTTGTGCTGTGTGCAACTCTGTGTATGTACAGTCCCTCGACAAAGAAAAAAACATGGCAAAAATTACCCGCCTTATAGCATCAGTCGGGAAAAAAACATAAGATTACCTGTTGCATCTGCTGCGCGTCGAGCGAACGGAAGAGCAGTATACCGCGCACAGCTTCAGCGAGTCGGGCACGCTGAGCATCAGACTTGGGGAAGACGGCCGGCGCGCCCTCATCGGAGTCATCTTCTTCGGGATCATACGTCTCCGCGAACACCGACTTGCGACGGTTGTTGAAGCGCGCCACTGGCGGCTCTGTTAGCAGAAATTGATATTCTATGACAATGGACATTAACACTCAATCTAACAGCCCACCTTCAATTGAGGAGGCAGTAAAAGACTCTATGATTAATCTTCATACAAACAAGTATCACCGATTTTATCAATTTAAAATTGACCATGCTACAATGAACTATTTTATAATTTCTTCTAGAAAGTTCATTATGTGTTTAATCTGTTGAAAACCTACACCTAAACTATAAAAATAACCTAATTGTTTTCAAGTTATCATTAATTCCATGTTATATTTGAGAAATGAGAGATATGTAAACTGATTTGTCTAAATATTGCTTTGTAGACTTCATAAATGAAAACAATAGGTATAGTTACATTATCATACTAAATGGTAACAATAAACATAAATGTCTTATGTAAATATGCCTCAAGGTCTGGTTAGCAGCTGCGTATATAAATAAATAGCTGACTGTAACTAAATTCATGTAAAACGAAATTGAAAACTCAATAGTATATTACCAATATCATATTTATAAGAATTACAATATTGGTTCTTATTTAGATGATAAAAAAGAAAATAAGGAAATTTCACAAGAATTCAATGTTATAAAATGTTTTACAAAAGATATATTTGGTTGTGGTTTCATGTACTATGGACACTAAGACAAATAGCTTTTTTATCAAATCCTGTCTATCTAATTTGTAGGTCAAATGACAATTATTTTTACATTGAAGTGGCAAATGGCCACCTGGATTTACTGAAATAGCAAAGCTATGACTGTAGACATCTGCAACTGTAGACTGTGGACACACAGAAAGTGTCCAAGTACTTGTAATCTTGTCAACATGAGTAAAAAAAAAGTTATGTATTTGCGTTCCAACACCAAACAGAGTTAGATAATGTGCACAAACAGTTTGTAACCTACCAATACATAAAACTTCACTCTATTCAAAACACAGGCAAATGGGATTATAAACAATAAAAAAATATTTCTGTAAATTGAACTGTTAGAATTAACAGTAGCATTGTTAGTATAAAATGTAACTATTATCTATTGTTGGTGCTTAAAAAGATAAAGAAATTATATATTTAATATCTCTTTGAAATTAAAATGAGAAAACAAAAATCTTCCTCCTTAAGAGAGTGGATTGTTATGAACTTTACTTTGATTCAAATAAACTAGTC
>LD688973.1:2284105-2302895 GCA_003118335.3 Papilio memnon | reverse complement strand
GCGTTTTAACAAGAGACTCATCATAATACTTACAAAACGGAATACATTAAGTGTCTTTTGTAGTCTTTTGCTTTGTTTATGATTTAAATATCCTGTTTTAATTAATAAATCAACTTTCTCAGAGTGGTCAGGTTTCTGTTTTAAATATTCTATGATATTATGCAGTTTTCCAACTTTTGGTGTTGAAAGGAGAATCGGCTTATGAAATCTCTTCAGTCTAAGTAGAATACTTTTCATACCCCTGCCTTGCACAAACTGCGGATGACATTGTGTTCTCACAAGTCCCATATCTTGTAAATGTTTTCTTATATAGAATAGATGTTTTGGATCTTTCATTATCTTTGTCAAATTTGTATTACCGACAGTCATTTGTCCCTGAAATAAATTAAAATTTTAATATTACTCTTACTTGATGTTATAAATGCAAAAGTTTAGATGTATGGATGTTACTATGTATCTCCAGAACGGGACACCAAATCTCACTGAAATTTATTGCACAGATTGTTTGATAGTTTGGCACAGGATTGAAAATAATAAAATAGCATACAGATAAGTAAATTTAGCAATACTTACATTGTCTCTACCTTTACCAACAATTTCCAATACGCAATAATGTGCTGTAGTAAGTTGTGACAAATAAGAAATAGGTACATGACCAGCTAGAGCTTTCCATCTTTCTTCCTTTGAAGCAACAATTGTTAGGTAATCTCCATATTTTTTAATCACATCATCATATGACAGTCCTTGTAGCTTCTCTTTGTCAATAATTATCCTTTGATTATAGTAAACTGATGAACCATTGTTGGCCACTGGAGCATAGTTATATGGACCATCTAAGTAATCAACCTGAAAATTGCTTGTGATGAAGATTCCTTTAATATTCATAACTGCTTAATTGAAATTAAAATGAAATGAATCCCAAATAACTGCAACTTATTAATTACCGATTTATAAAAGGATTTTTTTTACAATAACACTTTGATTTTTCTCATTAATATGATAACCTGACATTGATGATCATCGGCACTGGCAAGAAAAATGTCGTATTGATTTTGGGTTAAAATAAATATGCATGGAAAAGTACTACAGCACCTAACGGATTTTGTTGTAGACACTGACTGAAGATTTCTAACTTCCTTAATAATTAATTGGACCTTATAGGTTTTACAACTCATAGAAGTAGAAACTTAAGATTAAAACAAAGTTAAGACTCACAGGATCGAGAAGTTGTCCTGTTTCTTCGTGTACTATTGAAAACCTATCCAAAATTTCTATATTTGGCATAGGTTCTGGATTTTTATAAAATGTTACGTTGTTAAATTTTACGATGAATTTCCAAAATCGTATTATCATCTTATCGGTAACTGATGATGAAATTTTATTTTCTACCCTTTTCCATAAGAATCTGATGCCAATTCCTTCTAGTCCTTCCAAAGCTATTTCGTCTATTATAATTTCTTTAAAATTAAACGTGAAACTATTTTTTAAATTGCTGTCCATCGTTATTGATACACGGTATTTTTTGTTATAAAAAGAAAAACTATTTCAAAAAACCTATTTCACTCTTTTTTGCTATTTGTATTAATACTAAGCTAAACATAACATAACCTATGTTTTGATTAAAATCAATGACAGTGACAGTGGACAACTGACAACCTTTTTTGCGGTTTGCTTTTTTTGCTATGGGTGTGTGGATTTTTGTTATTTTGAGCTAGTATCTTTTGTGGCTATTTCTGTATATTCTCATTGTTGAGACTAAAACGTTTGTCTTAACAGGATCATTGTAATAAATTTAAAAATGGGGCATTTTAATTAAAACTAGACTTCTGAGTAATTTCCGGAACAATTTAGGAAAATAATGATCAACCATCTTGACCAATCTTGACATCTCAATAACACTTGACAGTTGACACTGACAATAACAGTGACACCAAGTAGCTGCTTCCTATTGTTTATTTTTGAGAATTCAAATTAATGCCATCATAGAAAAACATATAAGCTGTTTCGCTCTGATTTGTGCGACATATATTCCTTTAGCATAACATATTTGTTAAAAGTTAATTTGAATAATGTCAGAGAGAAAAGAAAAGACTTGTGCGAAGTGCGGCATAACTTCTAAGAGGGATCCTTCGTTAACTTTCCACAGGTTTCCTGTGGCGACCGAACGTAATTCACTGAAGTAAGTATACTTTTTCTGTCAGTGTAAAAGTAAGTTTGTCCTAGATCAAAATTAAAATATTAATTTACAGTCAAATCAACTTAAATTAAAAAAAATGTTGTCAGGGCAAGAGTGTGGGCTAAATTCTGCTATCCAAATGACGATTGGACGACTTATCAATCGGTTAATATATTACACAAGAAGCAAAAAATGTTATGTGGTAAACATTTTGATTTTTCGTCATACCTCAGTACTAATAGTAAAAAATTAAACAACTTTGCCATACCAACTGGAGCGCAGAACATATTGGCAGAGGTACGACAAGAGATGATTAATTCATCCCCAGATACATCTAACACATGTGTAAGTATTGCTGATACTTATTAATACAGAAAAGAAGCAACACATTAATATTAAACATACTTGTTACAGGATGATCCAGGTACTACATGTAGTACACCGCAATCACGAAACTCTATGGCATTGACAATTGAATGTACATCTTGGTCTCAAAATGATAAGGTATGTATAAGTTGACCAAGAGGTGTCCTATATGATAAAAAAGACAAGTTTAATGTGAATGGAAGCAAAGCTAATACATTTACTTAACACTATATTCATCCCCTTACCTGGTTGTGTGCCATAACTTATTGTAATGAATTTTCAAGTCTGCATTGGATTGATTTCCAAATCTTTTCATCATAATACAATACTATACTAGCATTCACTATGAACTGCAGTATGAGTTGTTATATAGGCAGACTGTAATTTTGTTTCAGCTGGCGGTGTCAGCGATGTTGCAAAACCATTCCGATTGTGGAGAATTTAAATTGGTATCCAACGTGCGAAGAGGTGTTCATCGTAAACATTCAGCAAAGGATTCAAGTTATGGGAATGAAAGCAAAGAACTGAACCTGAACGGACTTCCAAAAGTTCCCCAATTTTCAGGGAAATTTAGGGACTGGCCTACTTTTAAAGTTAAATTCATTTCAATGATACATTCTTCAAAGTTAGACGATATCAACAAGTTATATTATTTAATATCTGCAGTTAAAGGTAATGCATTACATATGATCCAAAAGTTAGAATTTACAGCTGAAAATTATTCTATTGCATGGCAAATTTTATTAAATAAATACGATAATGATCGTCGTCGGGTAAATAATCTTATGAGTGGATTACTCGATTTTCCTACTATGAAGAAAGAATGTAGTCGAGACTTACGATCGCTGGTAGATAATGTAAACACTAGTATATGTGCTTTGAGATCTCTCGGATATCCAACAGAACATTGGGATACTATAGTGATACATTTAATGCTTCGGAAATTAGATAGTGTCACATACCGTGAGTGGGAAAATCACTGTATGGAATTAATTACACCTAATTTAAAACAATTCTTAGATTTTTTAAGCAACAAAGCATATATATTAGAATTCAACCACAAAGATGATAAACAAGAAACCAGGAAAAAAAGGAAGTTAAAAAGAGAAAATATTATATCTGTATAGATTTTGGAATATTGGGACAAGAACTCCAAATGGAAAGTTGAGTCTAGAACCCCAAATAAAGAACCCAAGATATGAGTTGAAGAGATTTACAGAGAACCAAAAGAAATCAAATGTAATATCCAAAAATCCCTTTAGTCACTTGCAAAACATTATTTACCATACTAGCTTTCGCCCGCGACTCCGTCCGCGTGGAATTGAAAAAAAAAACAAAAGTAAGTAGCCTATGTGTTCTTCCAGACTATGTTCTATATCTATGCCAAATTTCATTCAGATCCGTTTAGGCTACAAATTCTAACAAACATCCATCCATTTAAACTTTCTCATTTAAAATATTAGTAAGAAGTAAGATTTAATTGTGTTTTTGGTTCCGACTAAAAACGACCTGTAGATTCAATGGTTTGAAATTTTAAAGAACAGCATACTTTAAAAATCCTCGGTTTATCTGTTTATTTAAATGATAGTAATAAAAACACATCCAAATTTCAATATTTTATTTACTAAAGAAAAGGAATACATTTTATCCTTTGCTAAAATATTTTTAGCATATATTAATATTTTAATGAGAAAATGATCATAACATTTGCCACAATAAAGTGAAATGTGTAACAGCATTAGACACTTCACTTTGACCGTTCAACATTCTATTTGTTTCTAGTTATAAAAATTGCACTCTATAAATACGGGCAGCGAGTACGGTGTAACATTTCTATCACTGCATTTGCATTATTAATTAATATTTCATAAAACTCCTACTTAACCCTATGGAGTGTCTAAAAAGCAAACCAATGCGGTCTTATTAACGAAAGATATTAAGGTAAAGTTAGTCTATGTTGATGACAAGGTAAATTGTGTAATGAAAAATGATTAGGGTAGATATAATGATAATGAACCAATTGAGATAACATTCTTTGTTTTGTATACATTTCGATTATATCTGCTATATATTGGATTGTTTATTTAAAAAGCAACCCACACATAAATGATTCTGATGACTAATAGTTTATCATTAAATAGTGATTTTGTTATTTAATGATTTATCATTAAAATGTGATTAATGATTTTAATGTTTTTTTAAGCTGCCAAAACTAGTAAAAAAAATAGTGCAATGTTTTTTTGTACGTATTTTTTTAATGTTTTCACACATCCAATATAATGATAGCTTGTAAATGTCTTACTTTCATTATTCCAAACAATTAGACCATTAAGTTATTAAGTTTTGATGTACTAAAATCCTATTTGTATAAAGCGTAAGATGTTCACTATGTATGTACAGTCAGGGCAGAAAATTCATTTCTCTTATCAAGTGACATTTAAGTTTCGAAAGTTTTTGCCACGACTGTACTTAGGCACTTTTATTTGACATTTTAGTACTGTTAATCGACGACCTTTAAATCTGTCTTAATTTGTAATTTATTTTCTTTACAAAAAAATAAACAATGATTGGGTATTCGTTGTTTTAATGAACATATAAAATCCATTAAAAACCGCTTAAACTCAGGTGTGATGAAGTAATTAAATGAAAAAAAGTTTAGAAGTAGAAAAATATTGCACTAAATGCTTTTAACTTGTCCCTTCCAGATAATAAGATGACTACAAGCAAATATTAATTTTAATTAATCTTAAATTAATATTAAGCTTTATTAAATAAATTATCATTAGAAAGCAATAAGTAAAGTAAACGGTTAACCGAAACAGTTTCGATTTTTAAAAATGGTGGAAATTCTTACATGGTTTACAATCATGAAATTGTAAATTTATGTACATAAAAACATACCTTAGTGAGAGTTTCTGAATAACGTTTTAAAAAGCGCTTTTTAACGCCGTACGTAAAAGTTACTCATTAAAATGCTATATTTGTTTTTTTTTTTATATTTAATAAAAGTCTTCAATTTCTAACACTAAGGCTTCGAGTTTCAAAACAAAATGAAGCTGTCTATATAAACTACAGTTCAATACTTTTCTATTATAGTTCTCAATATTTCATAAATTAATTTACGCTTATACACGAAATCTAGGCATTGTAATGATTAATTTTACGAGTATAAAAAGATGGTTCATTGATTTCAACGTAGAAATGGTTATTGTACATTACCTTCAGTATTATAATTTTTTAATCAATACAAAAAACAATTCTTAACAATCCATCTTCAAAAACCTTTTCGCGCTTACTCACTAGTGCTTAAATCTAATTACTCGACGAAACGTATCATTATACAGAACTCGCTATTTACATATATATAAACTAGCTTCTTACGTATGTTTGTAAGTGTTCTGTACCTACGCCATTCCAGACCTTGAAAATAGTACGTATGGACATCGCCAGGATCTATGCATAGTTTTGAAATCTTTGTGTTTCATCTGTCTAGGGGCACGGGAACTTACCTCCCTTATCCCTGCTCCCCTGGCTACGCCCAGTATCATACTTTTTTCAACGTCTTTAATGTTAGCAATAACTCTGGCCGTACTTAAGCGACTTATCAAATTAATATTGAACAAACCAATATATGTGCGTTCATTTTTATACGAATTGGCAGTAAAATTTACTTAAAAAAACATTCGTAGTCACTAATTGTTATTACAACTATAAATAAATAAATTACATTAAACGTCATGGCATCTTTGGTATGTATTAAAAATAACAAATATTTTACGTGTTGTAAAAAGGCAGTCACAAATGCCCATACGCACACAATGTCAATAACTCCGTAATATTATGGCTACCGTCTAATGTCTGCTATCAGTCCGAAAGAAAACACGACGTCGTTGTAATATTAAATTACAATCTGCCACACACTTAGGCACTAGGTCATTATAAATAGAATTGACATTTTGTTACACACATTCAATTGTCAACAAGGAGCGGTGGTGGCAATCCAAATATTTCACACGAGGACAGCAGAGAGGTAGAACAGTACAGCTATTGAACGCACACGATAAAATGTCAACGTTTCACTGCAATACTGCACTCTACTGTACTACCTCACTGCTGCCTTCATGTGAAACTAGCATAAATGTGCTCTTCCACAGCCAAATTGTAATAAATCATATTGTTATCTCTGTTTTTCTATAAAGAGAAAAAGGGATAGCAATATGTTGTACATGTAAATGCACTGTGGAAATCCACAGTAAAACAGCAGTCTATCGGCATTGAAGCGCTATATTAACAACTTACATTCCCTTCGCAATTACAATAGCAACAGGAACGATTTCAGAAGAGTTTCAACGTTTGGCCCACTTGTATGGGTTGTTTTAGAAAAGACCGTCATAACGGGTGTGTGTATGTACATATAAGGTATACATGATCAGTGATCACAGTAACTTTACAATGGCGCACCAACAATCTAAATTGGCAATGCGGCAACACGTGCCTCCTTACGCGATAACTCTATGTATACTTACTAACTCTATAACATTATTGAATAATTATCAAAACCTCCTAATAATCTAGATACACCCATAAGAAGCACTTTAATGAATGAATAAGTATCAGAAATTTACATATAATTTATACATGGTAAATATAATTTATATTTGTTTAATGTCACTGATCTCAATACTAAAGTTAAACGTCGTGTCTCATGTAACATAACAACTTTAATGATAGCAGTCTATAAAGCGTTTCGAAAGCACTTAGATTATAGTTTCAAAGCTTTGAGGTTATGTTGAATAATTTAAAGAATATAAATATTCTACCAAAGAAAGCGAAAATTTTTACAAAGGTAACATTGTGTAAGGTAAAGTAAAATGACGAATGGAACTATCGTTAATGTTGCCGTGTTACATCAATCGCAGTAAACATTCTCAATGAGTTGTACTACGATAAACAGCGATTCGTGACGTCATAGCGCTCGTTCAAGTCTATCGACATGGACGTAAATGTATCGAATGAAACATTTGCAATGATATTCACAACTTCACATAATCTATTCATCAACACTTTACCAACAAAACTTATATTTTCACCTAAAATATTAGTAAACTATGTATATCTAAACAATCTACTTTGTTACATTCATCGTACTTCAATCGATAATATTGTTCCGTCTTTTAAAAAAAATACATAATTTCGTAACACCTTTCATACATGATCTATTAAGATCGGTGATCACGTACGTATATTCTTTTATATAATCATGGAAGAAAGTTTTAGTCACTATCATTTAACAATGGCATCGTATTTTAAATCCACATTCTAACATTTTTTATTCACCTTTATATCACGTTATTCATCCTCCGAGTTAATCTTCTATTAACTCGTAAAACATTCTAATTATGGAAAAGTTTGTACGTATCATTTGGGAACCTCTGAGAATTTCAATTTGATTTTTAAAGAAAAACACTGATTTTTTCATTATAAAATCGTTCAGAATCAACAACATGGAATGTCTTTCGAGCTGGCCGAAAATAGCAGTCTCTTATATCATGAACGTTTAGCGTCCATGCGTATGTTACGTTGGGCGCGGTGGGCGCGATGGGCGCAGTGGGCGCGGGGGGCGGGGCGGGGCGCGCTAGTTGCGGTAGATGTAGGCGCAGGGCTGCGGCGCGGGCGGCGGCGGCGTGGGCGGGCGCTCGCCGGAGGGCGAGGGCGAGGAGGAGGGGGGCGAGGGCGACGACGAGGAGCCGCCGCCGCTGCCGGATCCCGAGCCCGACCCCGAGCCGCTGCTGCGCTGCGACACTGCGACAACATCATATTTTAATAAGTGGATTGAATACGAAAGCTCTATGTAATAGTTTTTTTCAAAATACCTACACCTGGCTGAATGACCATAAGTTAAATTAAAACATTATCTCCACTTCCTTATCCTACTCCCGTAGGTTCGGCGTATCAGAGTTCCGTCCTCCAGATAACTCAGTCATCACACCCTTCTTGATCATGTCACATTCACACAATCCATCCATCTCTTTCTAGGTCTACCTCTACCAGTGTACCCCTCCACATTCATAACTAACGTCCTTCTTTTTATATGCGATTCATCCCTCCTCATAACATTTATACCATGCTAACCCCTTACTCCTAATCTCTATCACTCGAGCTACTCTCAAATTCCTCTAATATACTCATTTCGTATCTTATCCATTCATGTTAACCCACACACAAGTTAAATTAAAACATGCTAGTGGCATAATAAAACATGATTTCGCCCTGGATGGTCTATGAACCGTGCCCTATAACACGGGTACTGCGGGTATAGATGACTTACCCAATGTATGGTGATGGTGCGCATTATGGTTGAGTTGGTGCATGGTGTCGCGCGCGTCCGCCCCGCTCGTTTCTCAGAGGTACACCTTCTTCACTGAGCGCGTGGTCGAGAAGCCGTTGTCGTTGCCGCGCCGGTAGCCGTCGCCCTGCGGTCCGAACACTCCTGCGTTAACTGACATGCCGCAGTCAATATCAGTGATAGTGGGGTGACATGAAATACAAAATGGCGGGTTAATGGCGCGAAAAGTACCGTGAGATAATGTACAGGGCGAATTAATTAGCAATATAGTATGTATGACGTTTTGTTTAGACACGTTTTAAATACTTTATCTCACAATACTTGTCGCAATGATAAATGAAATTATGAATTAATTGATAACATGCATGAATATGACATGATTTAGTTTTTAACAATGAAATTAAGTGAACATTTTCGAAAAGGTTAATATTGAATTAATGAAATAGAATTTATCAATGAAAATTTCATCTTAGTTACAAAATGACATTTACCGTGAACTTTAATTGCCGTCGCACGTGTACAACATATTTCCCTTCCACTTTATTCTCAATGAAAAAACAAGGACAGCAATACGTTTTCTACAGGTGTTACGGCAATGAAATCTTAATGTTAAACGCTATACTAAATGTTCTAATAGTGGCATGCAATGAATGAAATGAAAAATGCGTTGAGCTTTTCTACTTTTACCGTAATATTTAATCTACGACACTCATGTCTCGCAAACTGGTTTTCTTCCTGAAATACTAAAAGTAGTATCATGCGGAAAACACACAGAAATCTGTTTACGACTACAGTTAAAACACATATATAGGGATGGTGGTCTAAGCTTAATCTAGCTGCTAATATGAATTACATAAAAATAATAAAATATCAAGGAGTAGACATAAAAATAACTAGATTTTGCTGGAAATTTCGTCCGTGTGGAATTAAAAAAAAAACTAAGTATGTAGTCTATGTATTTTTCCAGGCTATGTCATCGATAACAAATTTTATCGAGATCCCTTGAGTAGTTCTGGTCCCTTATAACAAACATCCGTCCATTCATCTAATTTAGGCATTTATATTTCTAAGTAAGATGTTTGGCCAAGGATTACATTAATTTTATACAATTCATTTATCAATTGTAATTATTTTGAATAGCTGTTGCTCGCGACTTCCTCCGAGTGAAATTAAATATAATAATAATTAAAAACATAGCCTATGTTACTCACAAACAAATTACCTTTCTAACGGTGAAAGAATTTTTAAAATCGGCCCGGTAGTTTTTGAGTTAATTCAATACATACAAAAATACAAATCTTTCCTCTTTATAATATTAAGTATAGATTTAATTCATAGAATTTCATCGAGATCATTTAGCTGTTTAAGCTACAAACTCTAACAAATATTCAACTATTTAAACTTTCGAGTTAAATCAGGAAAATGTAACTAAAATTCCGCATATAGTCAGAATGCGAAAATATGGCAAGGACAGTTGTAAATTGTAAATCTGACAGGAAGCGAAGTAAGAAGCCATGCAATAGAGAGAGGGGCGGGGAGAGTGAGAGAGTGTGAGACGGGGAGCGAGTGTGTGAGAGAGAGAGGAGCGCAACTGACATTGACCTGGTGCGAGCGCAGCGTGCCGAAGTTGTCGCGGCGGTAGTTGTCGGGCTGGAACTGGAACAGCGTCTCGTGGTGCGGGTGCGCGTGCGCGTGCATGTTGGGGTGCGTGTGCGGCGCGTGGTACGGCGCGTGCTTGCGCAGCGTGGCGCGCGGCGACGCCGGCTTCGGCTGCGGCGCCAGCACCGGCTCCGCGTACGTCACCTCCTCCACTTGCTGGAGGAGCTTCGGTTCAGCTTGGATTCTGGAATGACAATTTTTACTTATAAATAAAAGATTTCATAAAGATACTACCGAGAAGTCTAGTCAGGTTGTAAATGTTTACTGATTTAAAGCCACTCTCACAATACTTAAACAAACGTCAAATATCACAAATGGATCCTTGTAGTATCTACACTGCGGGACTTAACTACTTAGTGCGGCATTTAGTTTCAAAACAGTAGTGGAAATGTAATATGAAATGTAATTTTCGTTGTTACAACACAAGTTAGATGGTGAGAGAGTGAAATGGAGAGTGTGTGAGAGAGCGCGACATTATTAACCTGTTGATATTCTGCCGTTGTTCGAAGTATTCGTACTCAGTATCGGGGTAGGGCATGTTGTCGTCTTCGTCCTTGCGGCAGCGGCGGCCGCACAGGTAGCCGGCCGCGAAGCCCGCGCCCAGCGCACACACCGCGCCCGCAGCCACCGCCAGCGCCAGCGTCTCCACGGAGTACGCCGCCGGCACGGGGTCCGCCGCCAGCACCTCGGGACCTGCACAATACATCATGCATTGGTGCAGGGACAGTTTTAGGGCGCAGTTAGTAGCACCAAAAAGGCAAAGTACCATATGTAAGTCTTTTTCCAATATCAACTTGTATTTTCTCAACTTTGTTAATAATATAAAAAGTGAAGGAAAAGTACAAATTAAATTGATGTACCTTCGTTATTGTTAGTGCTTCCTTTGCCATCCTTGTCCTGCACGATGTTGATGACCTCGCCCTTGCTCTCGCCGCGCGCGTCGTCGTACAGCCCCGAGCTCAGCCCGCCCACTGCGCTCGCGTCTTTACCTACACAGGTTATATTGACTATACACTCTTGTTACTTATTTGTATCTACTAATCTTTTCACGAGCGGTTTTACCATATTTGATTGTTAATTATTTATAAACTAGTTTTCGCCCGCGAATACGTCCGAGTAGAATTAGAAAAAACAAAAGTAAGTAGCCTATGTGTTCTTTCAGACTATCTCCTACATCTATGCCAAATTTCATCCAGATCTGTCCAGCCGTTTAGACTACAAACTCAAACAAACATCCATCCATTCATCCATCTTAACTGTCGCATTTATATCATAAATAAATAACAAAAGTAAGATTACTAAGATGGTGTCTTGAGTGTGAACGAAACCGACCCTTAGCGACGCTAAAATATGACGCTATAAGGATCGTATCGTAGGCTTCTCTTTCAACAAACAAATACATATATTGTGTAAAGAGTATGCGTACTGTGTGGGCAGGCGGCGTGGCTGCCCGTGCTGACGCTCTGGTAGAAGGCGGTGTCGTCGAGCCAGCGACTGACGCCGTGCGAGAAGGCGCGGCAGCGGCCCGCCTGCTTGTCCCACGCGCAGTACGGGTCTTGCAGCGCCACGCACTCTCTGCACGTACACAATGTAAACATTAATACAAGCAACATTAACGGGAATCTTTGGTTGAGTATTGTGGATTGCATGCTTTCTGTGAAACGTTGGGTTGTGATCGACTAATATCAAATTTTTACACTGTACAAAAACATACAAGAATTTTAATGTGATGTCATTTTTTGTACCTTAGTTCTATATAATTGTTTAAGTATGTAAATAGGACGATAACAGCGTCGGTGGCTCAGGGGTTGGAGCACTTGACTTGTAATCAACAGGTCTTGGGTTCAAATCCAGCCATGTACCAGAGATTTTGGATTTTCAAATGTCATAAGTAAATAATTTACCCGAATTTATTACGGCAAAGGAAAACATAGTGATGCAACCTACACATATCGGCGTAGAAATTCAAAAGATATGTGTGAAGTCAACAAACCCGCACTGGGCCAGCGTGGTTGACTAAGGCCTAGACAACTTAGGGTAGGCTCTTAGCCCCTCAGTGCGGACGTACAAAGAGCTGGTGATTAGTGTGTTAGAGATAAGGTTACTGACGAGCATGAGCTGATCTTGTCACTGGAGCAGCGATGCAGGCGCAGACTGAGCACCTCGCGGTCGGAGACGGCGATGAGTCGCGCAGCGTCGCGGCCGGCGCGGGCCACGCGCAGCGCGCGCACCGGCGAGCCCGCGCCGAACGCCTGCAGCTCCTCAACCACGACCGGCACCGCGCGCTTGTTAGAGTCGTACGACACCGCGTTTATCGCCTTTATTATCTTGCCATTGTCTGGAATATACATTAAGTGTATGAGACAATTTAGTGACTAGCTTTAATGTAAATTAACTTTTAGAATCAAACAATTATTTGGAATATCCCACAGTTACACACTATGCTATGGTTATGTCTGTATTTTCAATCACCTCTAGAAAGGTATTCTCATATCAATATTATTTTGCAAGCTGTTATCAATGATACATTTTAATTGAACTTGTAATTACCCGTGCCGATGAACAGTACATCATAAGCCTTCCCCCCTGGTGTCTTCACTTGGGGATCTACTGCTATTTGCGTAAATCTGTAACTGAAAGAAGAAAATTAATAATGTATTCAAGTTATTAACTTCACACGTGTTTGTTTTTTTTTTTAAAGTTTGATCTCTGTCGCTATTGCTTCGAACCATACACTGATGGTAAAAGTTCTGCTAAAAACAAATAATGCAATAAAGAAATGAAAATAATATTTAAAGACTTACTGAAAACTCGTTCTAATGACTATCGGCTCGCCAAAGAACGTGGGGACGGACTCGTCCATGAGGGCATGTGCCTTGATGAAGTTTAGTGTCTGGTCAGGTAACTGCCGCGAGTCGTTATTGCACGTGCCCGGACGAGGCTCGGGCACCTGACGGATAAAACACAAAATTTGTAAGCTCTTTATACTCTCATGGATGAGAGATATAACAAAATTACCGCATTAATCTAATTAAGATTTAACCTTTACACAAAAAAGAGAACCTCATATAGCACGGCTGTACGCAAAGAGATTAAAAAATATCTAGAGGAAGCATAGTTGACACTTCACGTGGAACATTTTTCACATAATCTCACTAACGCTATGTATTAATAGGTCCTCAACACCATATGTCAACATTTTAAATTAATTGTCAATAGGTGTCATCAAATAATATTTAAATGTTAATATTTTATTTTGTTTAGTTTAGTTTATTTTACAACTAAGATGTGGCTTATTATAATTTTGTAAAATGTTTTATTACATGTCAATGCAAGGACACGAGATGTCGTACTAAACTTGACAACTGATATATTACCTTTCAAGGAAATTACCGGTGAATAATTTTTTTTCAGTATGTCTCGTCTATACATTTTTTGAATGTCTTTGGCTGTACGTTTTAAAACCACAAACAAAAAGTTAAAATCTTAACTCTGAACGGTATAACACAGTCAAAAACGGTTGATAAACGTAAAAAGTTACTTACCTTAGCACTATTAACTGGTAGCCAGTTTGAGTTGATCGCACTTTGTTCTTTGAATGTTCCTTCAAACGTGTCAGCGATGTCTTGCATACTGAAGGCGCACACCGCGCTGCCAGATATGCTGTTAGGCGGGGTCGTGAATGTGCCGTAGATCAGCTGTGCGTTCAATCCACCGTACACGCCCTCTATTAGCTCTGTTGTAGACTCTGTAAGTATAAAAAGTAAATAAAGCGTCAAGGATAAAATGTTTTGTGTTCCAAATCGATCTTCTATAATTTCAGATTTGACTGACTTCTTCGTCCTGTCACCTTATAGTGCAATTAATCATACTCGGGTATAACTAAACCACTCAGAGTCCTTTGATGGGTATTTAAGCGTTGTCGATTTGTCCTACTTAACTGACTGTCCACTGAGAGTGATATTAAGAGCGTACGCACACCTTTGACTAAACTATCGCACAACATATGAGCTTATACGGAGGTACAGACTACTCGATTTTTAGTTGTGCAACAAAACAGTTGATTGGGTAGTTTAGTAAAAGGTGCGCGCCCGCTCTAAGTGTGCATTATATTGAGTTAAAGTTCATGCGACTGAAATAAATAATAAGATACAAATACTAACGTATTTCATTAAAATAGAAGGGGAAGTCGCCAGCGACGGAACAATTGAGTCTAGACTTGAGGAAGGATGTCCACCGTTGCTTAAAGCGATGCGGCCCGCCGCGGTCGTCGCGGCATACACGGGCCACTCGCGAGAACACCGCCTATAACAAATTAAATAATGAAATTAATGATTATAACACTCGTAGTACGGAAGTTCAAATAACAAAGGACGTCAGAAGCAAATATTGAACGTCATTAGTACGGCAGGTAAAGGTTCGAATCTATCAGTAGCAGAAAATCCTTGATAATACGCAAGAAGAATAGAAGGAAATAAATTAAGTACTCACTTTGCCACAATTGATGTACTCGACAGCGGTCTCTCGAAAGAAGAAATACACGAAGTTACCGTGCACCAAGGAGTTCACGAAGTCGGGAGCTGTGGACAATAGGATTTGTTACAGCAAACAGTTTTGAAATATTCCGTGAGTTCTTGATCCTCGATGAAAGTTTCAACATTCTATAAAAGTTTGTTACATGTATAGTTGTATTCAAACTTTATGGCAACTCGATCTTGCACAACGAACACCTTTAATTATCGGCGGACCGTATACGTGGTGCATAGGTTCCCAATAAATTATGTACAAGCTGACGTTAACTTTGAATCTTATAATACCAGACTGGTATTACCAGTGTGATTGTTAATATCGTAAGCCCATAGTATTATTTACACGTATAATTGAAATACGATCCTAATTGGATGTATTAGAGTATTCGCATCATATGTCAGTCGCGTGACTACCGCGGCTCGCAGCGCCCTCTAGCCGGCGCAAATTCAATTAACTTGACGGATGTCTATTTGACAGTTGGAGTCGAAACCAATCGACCGAGCAATGTACACAGACAGTCGGAAGTTTAGTGTCCTGTACGTGGCTAAGTCGAGTTTGCTTTTACTAGAATTGTCAATGGGTAGATATCCATAGCTTCAAAAATTCTTTGTGCTTTGCTACGCTACTATGAATGGTCATGTTTTATTTCTTAAGGGCTTCAAAATCATCGAGTTTTTATTTAATTACTTTTTATTTTAATCATAAAGGACCTTTCTTTTTTAATAACCCAATGAAAAGCATAATCTTACTTAATATTACAAATGCGAAAGTTTAGTTGGATGGATGGATGTTTGTTAGACTTTGTAGCCTAAACTGATGAACGTATCTCGATGAAACTTGGCATAGATGTAGAGGATAGTCTAGAAGAATACATAGACTACTTAGTTTTTTTTTCTAATTTCACGCGGACGGACTTTCGGGCGAAAACTAGTAAATAAATAAAACTAAGATACATCTTCATTTGTTTATACATCGTTATTTTTAAGAGGATGTAAAAACACAATAGATAATGCTTAAACAATAACCATAACAAATGATCTCGTATTTTAATTAAATCATAACAAAGTAAAACACGACCGTGCGGTTGCTGCAAATGCAAGTCAATAATTCATTGTAGAATCCTGCATCGAATTCCGTTTGTCGGTAACAAGTAAATGGCAGACCGGTTGGCTTTCCGGAACATCGAACATTCCCCAGATATACTAAAACCGAATTTCAATATATAATGCCTTAATAAACCCGACTCTGCCGGCAACAGAATATATCTAACGCGAATTAATATACACGAATATATATCTATATTAACTGTTACTAAGTGGTTACTGCTTGGGGGCTATATGTACTAATTACAGTTTGATATTCGAGCTTTCAATTTACCGAGATATAGAGCTTTCGTATTACATTCGTGCTTAATAACTAATAAGTAGCCTTTAAACAAGATTAGAGATTTCGGGGAAAGATACGAACAGAATGACATATCTCGCTACAAAATCAAGCTGATTAAAGAAATACCTTTATACATACAGATGTATTTATATATGTATATGTCTGTATAAATTCATTAAACCCTTAACATGTCACATTAGATTCGTGTTAACTTGTGTCACCTTTACCGACACGAAATTAATTTATTAAAGTTCACGCCGGTGTTTTAGAACCAATTACTTAATTGAATCGTTAGCATTTAGTTTGTGAATTAATAATGTAGTTAACATAGCAAATAGGTGATACAAATGACATTAAAACAGTCAAAATCGTTATGAATGAAGACAAGATTATGCTTTTTCTGGGATGTGTGACTGTTATAATTGTTTCTTGGCTGAAGAAAACTAATAAATTTGAGCATTGAAGGCAACGTTTCTCCTTTATTAGTGTTTTCGAAAACTTCTACGTGTCTTCCCATCTGCTTGACCATGAATATTATGACGGATAACAGCATATTGTCGTTGAAGTTAGTCACACCACGTAAGGCACTTTTTGGTTATTTTGACATTATGACGCCGTTCGCTAGAGAATCGGAAGATGCATCGTTTCTGCCTATTAGAAACACGTATTCTACATAATTAAGTATAGATAAACAGTGTAGTATAGTATTTTTTACAAAATGATGTATGAAAAATACAGAAAATGTCCTGAAAAGCTGCTATTTTTAACATCCGTGGTGTTAGAACTTCAACGACGATGTTTTTAACCGAATGTTCGGTTTTTTTTCATACATATTTTAAGCTGACTGTACATATTAACAGTAATCGATGGACGACATTGTTACTTTAAAATTTACTCTAAGTTATAGTTGTTTACTTACCATTTAATGTCATAGAATCATATGGCTCTGTTTGTAAAGGTTCCCTGTATATGATGGGCTCCATACCGCTGAAGTCAGCAACTGTGCCCGAATAGAGTTCACCATCTGGAAACAAATTTAAACATGATTACAACACTGCTTTCCGATTTTAATATGAACTAGCTGTTCCCTTGCGGTTTCATCCGCGTGAAATTATAAAAAAAATATTTCATTGTTTACCAACATTTGTCAAATTGTCAATTGCAAATGTCATGATGACAAACTATGGCAACCTAGCTTTTTTGATGTTGGCAGCAACTTATGGTCTCTTTCCCACATTTGGGTTTTTATCCAAAATATTTACTCCTTAAGTTTAATGGCGTAAAAATATATAGCCTAAAGCGTGACGTAAGTGTAGGGCTTTTTATTATTTAAAAAAAATATATTCAAAAAATGCTGTGATTGCTGACATCTTAGGCAACAAAGAAGTGTGTGTTTACGCTTTATTATATTAGTATAGATATAGATTATAAACGTCATTATTCTGTATCCCAGTGTATCCAGTCGTTTTGCAAAATTAGTTAATAGTTTATTCAATACAAATTATGTTTCAAGAGAATAAAAGTTTTCCGTGGTTAAAAGAATGAAAATATAAAGTTTAACTCCGACCTCTAAGTTTGAAGAACGAAAACAAAGCCCTCTGAGGTCCAACTTTAGACCTCAGTATCGAACTTTTTTTTGCTTATATTTCAATACATTTTTCAGAACGGATTTTTCCTTTCATTCGAACTTTTTTCGATTAATATTTTAAATCAATGAAACGTGACGGCGTGAATAATGAAGGAGTTTTCTTTCCAAATTCATTATATAAAAATGTATACAGACAGTCGGCACGGAAAAACATTAATCACGGGTGACGCCAGCTCTAAGCTGAGTCTAGATGGGGCACCAACCATTATTGTAGTTTTATTCGAAGTGTTTTTATATCTATTTTACATTTTTAGATTCTCTACATAGAAAGCTGTCATCTGTACTTTGGGTTTCCAGGGATACTCTGTATTGTTTTTTAGTCTCTGTTTTCTCAAAAGGAATGAAAGAGAGGGGGGATAGGTATTACCAGTGTTACTGCAATGGAGTTCTGTTACATGATATAATGGAGACATAAAATTACGTTAATCCTGTAAATGAGACAGTGCAGATGGTCAGCGGTCTCGTGTCCGCTACACGAGTCCCGCGGGTCTCGCTTTACTTAATTGGACCAGATCAATAGGAGATAACTAAGCGTGGCCACTGTAATGGACTGCGGAATTTGGACGACACATTGAACTTTATGGCGCTGCAGTAAGATTTAAATTTGCAATACAAGACATGGGTTGTGCATACTAGGAAACATAGTGTGATTCAGTTGACACTGTGATTATTTTAGGAT